>CM076571.1:144002249-144308308 GCA_034641835.2 Pinus albicaulis
ATTTGTGCCATTATCTCCTTAGATTTTATATGTAAAGACTTGTCATATGAGGTGAGAAGAGTGAAGCTTGAAAAATGAAATTGTTGCATGATTTCATTTTATAAACCTAATATGGGTTTAAAGAGAATGGGATTGAGGAATAATGCACATTCTTTGAGTTTTAGTTCAATTAGGAAATGAAATGTACTTGTTCAAGCTAGTGCATGTGGACTTTGTAAAATATACATACATGTTCTTCAATGACAAATCTAATTCATTAATAAGTTGCTATGATTAGCTATAAGAGAAACTAAAAGGATGCTCCAAAGGATTTGAAAATACAAGTAGTAAAGATGTTTCTAATTCCTTCTCTCTAAAAAATTTTAATGCATAATGTATATTTGAATATTCACTCTTGAATTCATGACCTCATTCATGAGAAAATACTTATGAGAATTTATATCTTGCATCTTCATTACATTCCTTCAAAGAAAAAAAATATGAAAGTTTCAAAAATAAAGTGATAGAGGTTGCATTAATTTGGAAAAAGATACTTGAGCTTGAAAACCAATTCAATAGTGAAGCACATGAACCAAATTAATAACCGAAAGGCATCAATTTATAATGAAATATCCAACAATGATGATGCAACTAGCATGAATTAAAAATGCCACGAAATGATTATAAAGGTTGAGGCTTGAATATGCAAATCAAAGAATGAAAAGCAAAGTAAATAATAGCTAACAACACAATATGTCTGTCTATCATTTGAAATAAATACCATGGAGACCTAGGGCTTGAATGTGTATGAATAAAACAACCACTACATAAAACATGATGCATTCAACAAAATGATAATCAAGATGAAGAAATAATGTCATGCTCACTCGTGCAATATAAATTTATGACTCGTGAATTGCAATGCATGTCATGGAAACATAAAGCTTTAAAAGTGATCACTAACATAATTGCATCAATTTTTATGTGTGTGTGCCAGTATATTTCTCAGTTTCCAATGTTATTATTTTCTATAGTATTTTTGTGAAGATTGCACTGTGTTTATTTCATTTTTTACTTACCAATAAACTGCTAATTTAATGAAAAATTAGAAAAATAATACGAGTTGTTGCAATAGGATTTCAAAATTAAAATTTTCGCATGGTATCAGAGCGATTTTGATCAGGTGGGAAGCTTAAACATGAAAGGAAATGATCATCTAAATTCATAGGTAGTTTATTTCCATATTTACGTAGAAGTTAGCTTAGAATATTGAAATACTAGGCAAAGAGTTCAAATTTTCCAATGCAGGTGGCAGGAAACATTCACAAAGCCTAGGAGCAGTTCCAACAGGAAGTAGTGAAGACGAAATGCAGTTTTGGTGAAGAAGATTAGATTTTCGCTGAGAAGACTCCTTGCTTGGGCAAAGAATGGTTTTGGAGTAGCAGAATCAACATCAGGTGGAAGAGAAAGGCACACATAGAGGGATAATTTCTCTCAGGGGATTTCGAGTTTCAGAAATCCAATTTTTTCTATTTTATATTGGCAGAAGACGTGAGAATATTTCCTCACTCCAGAAGGGAGTGTGAATAGTAGATCCAACAACCAAGCAGAGGGAAGAAGGGAATTTTTTTACCATATTTAGAGACGGCCACAACTGGGTTTAAAGATCAGGATAGGTTGGAGGGAGCCTCCAAGTTTGTCATGTGGAAGTAAAGGATGACCTTCCTGCTAGATGAACATGACCTAAATCCTATGTGAATAATGTGGTATTAGTACCCCAAGATGTCCATAAGCTCAAGGAGTACAAGAAGGATATGGAAATTGTGAAGATATTGATCTTGTATGGAGTCTAGGACCATGTAGTCTCACATGTGGAAGAAAAAGGAACAACCAAGGAAATGTGGGATAATCTCTACCAAATATATCAGCACAATTTCGAGCAGTGAAATATGTTCCTACAAGAAAAGTTGAGAAGCATCAGGATGATGAAGGGTGAAGGCATAGAGTCCTTACTCACAAGGATTTAGGATGTCTGAGGTCAACTTGCTATCATTGGGGAGGGACCTCAACCAAAAGAGCTTGTATGTTTGGAACTATATAGTGTATCAGAGGAGTGGCAGATGTTTATCCAAATTATCTTGGGTAGAGACACATTTCCTAGATGGTACAAGATGTGGTTCGAGTTACAACAAGAGGAGTTGAGGCATGCTCTATTTAAGAGTACCATTAGCAGAAGTAGTAGCAAGGGCGTGAAGGATGAAGAATATAATGTGGACCTAGCATCAATGGATCCCAGCCAAGGACATGGGGAGAAGAAGAAGAAGAAGGACCTATCTAAGGTCAAGTACTTCATGTGTTGTGAGCTTGGCCACTAAAATACACAATTTCCTCTCAAGAAGAAGGACAAGTAGGAGAAGAAGCACCAAGTGACAATGTTTGTAGAGATAGAAGAGTTATCGTCCATGTTGGAGGAATATTTTGCTATGTTTTCAGCTATACCTCCAAGAGAGAGGTGGGGTGATATGGAGCTATAGTCCTAGAGTTGGAGAATATGGGAATGCTTCGTTGAGGAATCCTCCTCATGGATCATTACCTGGATATGAGGGCCCACAATATTTAGTAGTAGGATGGATCAATGTCAGTGTTGTAATCAAATTCTAGAGGGACAATTGTAGACTAGTTGTAGTCAGGTGCTAAGCAGCACAGTGTTGTGTTGACAGTAGAGCAAGAGGCTCAATAGCCAAGTCAACAAAAATGAAAATTCCTTAGTGGAAAGTGAAAAGGCTAGTATCGGTTATAGGCTCAAGAGACAGATGCAACACAAAGACATAGTTTATTTAGTATTTAGAATGCTTCTCAATTGTAGTTATTGTAGTTGCAGCAACAACATATGAGAGGGAGTTGCAGTGCAAATGCAAAGTTGGAAGCAGTATAATCATGTCAACAACAACACGAATGCAACATCATATTTTCACAGTAGTTGGTGTGCACTGAAAGATAGTCACAATGTTCAGACAATAGCAGCGTGATAGAGGGTGATACAGATACAGGGTATTGTAGCGGTCATGAAACACTATAACACCTTCCTCGCTAAGAGGGAGTGTTATTTTTTGTAGCATCAAAGGATTTCTAGTCTTGAAACTTTGTGGAGAGGCTAAAAAACAAGAGTTATCCATAATACATAAATCATTTCTAGAAATTCCACCTAGAAGTGTGTCAATTATATTATTAGCCTATATTTAAATATTTCCTAAGTCTAAACTTAGGAAAAGGGGTTAATTAATCAACATTAATTGAGAAAGGCGTGAATTATCTAGAAACTCACACGGATCGACTGGGAAATAACATTATCCCTTGATTAAGTTTTAATATTTGCCGTTGGAGGTCCAAAATAATATTATAATAAGAAGTCGATGGGTAGATGGAGAACACACACTTGATATCGTTTTCATTGGGCAGTTTGATTTTCTAGAGAGAAGTAATAGTTTACAGGAGAGTTTGATCTAGAGAAGGGAAGTAGAGACAAAGAGGGGTAGGGAAAGTGATACCAGAGGAAGAGATTCTAGTTCTGGAGAGTACATTGCAAAAATGTAGAGATAGCCACTAAGAGGCTGATGTAGGGGCTGCACAGAAGCCTCTAGAGGAAATTCATTTTTTTGGAGAGAAGTTGGGTTTCAGTTCCACAGTCCAGGGAAAGTGTTCCAAAGGGTTGGAGGGACCATTTATTAGTCAATGGAAGTCATGAAAGCTTGAGGAACAATTGTTTCAGGAAGAACGTAGAAGGAACTACGCTAGGGTGACACATGTCTCCATAGAGGTTGTTTGGACGACTCATTTGGAGCTAGCAGTCAGAGCCAGGATTGCTTATGGGGTGAAGAAAATTCCTCACTAGTTTTTTGCTGATATATTTCTTTGTAGGATTGCCAGATTTCGACATCCAGTTGTACTCATAATTTCTCATTGTTGCTTAATAATATAAAACCGTAAGCTACTGCACCGGTTTTCCCAAGTTGGGTTTTTCCCACGAATTTAGTCCAAAAATAATTGTGTCAATTTTAAATTGTGTGTGCTAGTATATTTCTCAATTTCCAATGCTATTATTTTCCGAAATATTTTTGTGAAGATTGCAGGGTTTTTATTTCGTTGTTTTCATAGCAATAAACTGCTAATTTAATTAACAGTTAGAAGAAATAATACCAGTTGCTACAATAGGATTTCATACTTAAAATTTTCACACCTGAGGACTATTTTTACCCCTTCTGAGGTCAAATTTCGTCCTTTTTGTGGTGTCTCTTTGATGAATTTTGGGTCACTGCATTAGGGTTCCCAAAGGCCTAACTTCATCCCTAAAGAAAGAGTATATTTGCATTGAATACGTGTTATTTTATCTAAGGCTTATTCATTCTAATGTCATGTTCCCAAAGGTGTTTCGAGCCTAAACTTTTGAATTTTTCTTGAAAGGTTTATATGTTGATCAAAGGAGTCTAAACTCATGCTATTACAACTCTATGAATTATACTCATTGCTACAATGATATATGAATCTTCATGGATACTTGATCTGCATGGATTCTATTTCCTTTCTATATTTGTATGCAAGACCCTTTAAAAGTGTTCAAAGCAATGTAAATGATGAAATTTGACCTAAATGAATAATAAGAGTTGGGAAATAGTTCAATTCAATATGCCTAAATATTCAAATATACCAAAATGAAGAGACTTGCATTTTTGGTTGAGTGGTTTACAACGTTAATATTCAGGTGGTTGATGAGTGAGTAATTCATTTAAAAAGTAGTTTTAGTCATGTATCATATTGGTTCAAAGGGATAATGTAAGAATTTTATCATATATTTATCTTTGTCAAAGATCTGAGTTGAAGAACTCAAATATAGAGAAGGATAATTTTTTTTGGGATTCATAAGATTAAGCCTATATTTCTATTTTGGTCTTTGTAATCATTTTCAAGTTATTGAGCTGAGGGCTTCAAGTACCCATTAGCTCATTGAAACTACAATCATTAATTATCACTATCATATAGGAATATCTATTGTAGGGGTAAAACTTGTCTTTGGTTGGTATTATATAGTAGGTTAATTAATTACGTTTGTAACTATTGGTCTTATGGTTTAGCTGAGCACAACCTATGGTCCTGAAAGAAGCTAGACTCGACAAGGTAAAAATGTTATGGAGATAGACTAACTAAACATGTGCACAAGAAGCAGTTTTGAAGATTGATATATTGATAAGTTTTACATCACACCATTTCATATATTGACAATATAAGAGACAAGAAGGACTTCTCTTCCTTACATATCATTTAATCAGAAGACTCCAACTATTGGAATAATTTCTGTTGTACAATGCTAGTGAATTTATCCCTTCATGATTATGAAGATAAACTAAGGTTTGAAATGAACACATCACACTATTATTTCCTTAATTGCATGTACTAAAGTTCAACACTTTTTTTATTGCAATGTTAGAAAGGCCATTTGTTGAATTGTCCTTGATATAGTTGAAGAAAATTTTAGGGTTTGTCATTGAGTAACAAGGGTTTGGCAGCGTGATGTAATAATGTTTCTAGGGATTTGGAATCTTCATAATATATGTGTTGAGAAAAGTTATTAATTTAGAGTTTGATGATAATATAGTTAATTGAGATTCCATTAGAGTTTGACAGTGGTATTGAATAAAGCTTAATGATGTCATGAGTAAGATGAGGCTTGTATTCTAGTGTTGCAACTACATTGATGATGTTGGGGATTCAAGCATGAGACTTGCATATTGTTGATGTGTATTTCTGAGTAATTTTTTGCTATTGGTTGAGTTCCTAAAGGGAGTGAGAGTTTGCATGTTAAGCAAATCTTGAACAACTAGGGTTTTATATAACCATAATTTCTTTGGGGTAATTTTTGATGGGACAACACATAATACAATTATTGTATGGCACAAACAATGATGACTATAGGTTGATGTAGTTACAAACACTTTGGAAAACGCTATTCAGTGACCTTCTATCTTACAGGGTGGTGCAAGGAGGAGAGTGGAGTCTCCATTAGGTCAAAGCCTGAGAACACTTCAAAGGAAACATGGTGGTACTAGGGAAGGTTGGAGATTGTGCAAGGTGTTGAAGCATCCTTTTATTTGAAGCCAATACATCCAGGGCATTAAAGTGTCCTTTCAGTTGGAGCTGGTAAATCTAGGGAATTGGAGTGTCCTTTTGGTTGGAGCTAGTAAATAATTGTTTCATAGCATATTTTCAATTGAAGTTGATAAACCAGGGGGTTTTTACCTCCTCCCAATTGCTTCTAAATAATATTAGAAGTTGAAGCTTCCTATTAATGTAATCTTTAGAAGACCCATATTAAAATTGTTTGGTGGTTTTTCTCCTGGAAGGGTTTCAACATAAAATATCTTGTGTATTGTATTTGATTTTTTGCATTGTTGAATAGTGTTATCGATTTATATTTTGATCTAATGTTAATGTTATTTAATTATCTCAAGATTGTAAATTAACTAGCTGAAGTGAAATACTCATTCACCTCCCTCTCAATATTTCCTATAGGATTTTGGGAAGAGGAATACAAATCCTCATCCCCTAAAGTAGTGTGCCTTGCATAGAAATATAAGAATTAGTCACAAGATCATCCTAAAGGAAGAGGAGGAATAAGAGGAAATGGAAGGAAGAATATAGAGGTAGGGGGGTAAACTACATTAAGGAGAAAGTTTTGATCTCCACCGCATTCACTGTGATAGAGATTGAAATTATGCATCTATATGCATAATCCCTTGGGAAAGAATCAATAAAGAATGAAAATAATACAAAGGTAAAACACCATATATAGCGAAAAGTAAAGAACCTAAATCTTCTCATTACATTGTCATCCATTGAAATATTAGAATAAATAAATATTTGTTTGTGTTCATTACATTGTTTCCCATTTTCTTCTTGGAAATATCCATGGCTACTTGATACAAGTGTAATATTCCATATGAACTTTCAGAGACACTTATTTGAAGAACTTAGTAAAAATATAGATGGAGTAGTGTACTTTGAAGAAAATTCAAATCTCAAGCCATATGGACTTGGCACCATCAGGCGTAAACTTCCCAGACTTCTTGAATTTCTACTACATGATGTACTCTACCATCTAGAATTGTGGAGGAACCTATTGTCCTTTGTTCTCATTCAATATCAAGTACAATCCATTCATATGTTTGACAAAAAAATTGAGATAAGAAAAGCATCATACAACTTAGTTTTGATCACTGAAATAGAGGAGGAAACATTGTTGAAGCTGCAAGGAACATTTGATCATGCATAGAACTATGCATGCATTTCATAGTACAATAAAGGTACATTACCATCTAGTCATATATGCATGCAATATTTGGACATATTAATTGTGACAGTCTTTATTTTTTAAAAAGAAATCACGTTCCTAGTTTATTCCAAGGAAATTGAAGCAATGTGATGCTTGTATTCTAAGGAAAAATAAAAAGAACCATTTCGTGATTATTATTCCAGAGCATGTAAGATTATTGCATTGATTCATTTTGATTTGTGTGACCCTTCGCCTATTCCATCTACAAATGGAAATAGATATATGATGACTTTTATTGATGTGTACACCAGAATGTGTTGGGTATACTTTGTGAAAAATAAATAAGAAGCTTTTAAAACTTTAGAATTTTTCAAGCATGGATTGAAAATAATGCAAAAAAACATATTGGTTCTCTTCATATTGATGATGGAAAATAATATACTTCTAATGAATTTGAAAAATATCTTTGATATTTAAGACAGGAAATTACTAAGAGGGGGTGAATTAGTAATTTAACATTCTTTAATTTTTGTAGTTTTTCTTTATTATTCAACTAATAATTCACATTCATGTTACATTGAATTAATTTTTCAAGTGTCATGAAGAGAATTTTCAGATTAATTATCAAGAGCTCAAAATCATTCACATAACATTCATAATCAGCACACAAGGACACAAGATATGAATGGAAACTCTGAAGGGAGAAAACCACAAATATTAGGCTAAAATTGATGTGGAGGCAGGCTGCTACTCCTTATTACATCAGATTTTAGTAGGCTCCAACCTAAAAGAGGCTACTACCTCCAAGGAAGCTCCAACTCCCACAAATTTTCTAAAGGCTAAAACCCATAGGAGGCTCCTACCTCAACAAGGAACAACATGTTCCTCTTCAAATTGTAACATATAAGATGACAAATTTTTTTCTATTAGAACATCAAGTTTAAGACGCTAGTTACCTCATAGACCATTCTACTGTCAATATTTATTGCTGAATTTTTTATCCTCTTCCATTCTTCCTCTTCTACTCCTTCCCATTAATTTCTTTGTACAAAGACCCTTCTTCATTACATTAAAAAACAACAACACTTTATGCTTTATGTTGTTCCTTTTGCAAGCAAGTCTCCTTGGGTGTTTGTCTTCCTTGCATAATATGAAGTGAAGCATTGTCTCTTGGGCTTCCAATAGAAAACTTCTCTCTTACTTTATGTTCAGTTTTGAAAATATTTGTAATAGAAAAATTTACTGTAACATCTCAATCAGAAATGATGACAAGTGACAAATCCGACTTGTATTGTCTACATTTTCTGTTTGATGAAATATGTGTCTTACAAATTTGTCTTAGTATATTATGTCCTTATTGAAACTTTTTAGCCTTCATATTTATTACCATAAACTTTTCACTTCACATCACTTTCATCCTTTTGGAAAATAAAACTCAACATACATTAACATAATTTCAGTTAATGACATCAATGCCAATATTTCCAAAGATCTCCCCCTTTGTTATTGATGGCAACCATTTTTTCCTCCCCTTCCATTCAGAGGAATGTATTCCTTCCTCTAATTACATTACCTCCCTCTTTGACATCAATGGTGAGAGGGTTACAAATTTTTCAGTGCAGTTTCCATTTTTGCATCACTGATTCCTATTGTGTAATGAACATTGTTTCTCTCAAAGTTCTACATAAAGATTGTTCATTTTGTAATTGTGTTATTGAATGAATGCCACTTCATATGTCTTGTTGGGGATGCTCCAGTTTGAATGAGTGTTGCTTGAAGATGAATACTGCTTCAAAAATGGTTGATTCTCCATATACAAATTACATAAGAATAATGAAGATGCTCCATTTTATATATACATTATGCTCCAAATCCACTTCAAACTCCGTTAACATTGAAAAAGTGCTACAAAACATCGTTGTAAGAACACTTTAAAATAATGCAAGGAATTATAGTGTGGAAAAAAATCTTATTGAAGGAAGAGAATTCTGAATTAGATCATTGATGTGCTTATGGAAATAAGAAATAGGTTTGTCAAGATTGTTAAACATCCTTTTTATGAATATGAAACCTTTAAGATATACTCCCACATATATATACTTCAGATGCTATCACACTATCACTATCTTTGAAATGTTATAGTAAGACAAATGGCCACAGTACCCAACTTTGAATCAATAATTCTGCGCAACATGTATATTATAAGGTGCCAAAACCCCAACAACATCATTACAATAAGCTGCCAAACCCTAGACACTTAATGACATTGTCAAACTCTTAGGAGTAGTGGAACAGATTCATCAATTTTTGGACTCAGGAGCAGATCCCAATAATCCAGGATTGGTTCCATAATATTATGGAGGTAACATATCATTAAGGAGGCCACAATGATCATTGGAAGAATGTTGTTCCAAATATATCTAGAAAATAAACACTAACGCTCATTGCTTGGAAAATAATCAGAGGTGAATGAACCCTGCTCCAAATATAAGGTTCAACCTTCTCATCCTTTAATAACAAACTCCAAATATGCAATATTTTCTTACCTCCTTCCCACATTTCAGGTGCTTTATAACTTTTGTGTTGCATCACATAGCTTTCTTTGTGTTCTTATAACTTTTTCTTGCTTTAGAGGCTAAAAAATAGTTGTGATGCCACCATCAGTTAACTAGTGGGAAAAGATATTTAAAATGAATGTTGTCCCTTACTTTTCCTTGAGAGTGAGCCTATCCAAGACATTGATTGGACCTTTGATTTTTTTTAATAAAAGAGGAGGGTCACTTATTAATTTATGAAAATGCCACCCATTTCTATCTTTACAACTATAACATCCTGCAAACATACTTCATTTACTCATAAATATGTCATATTCCACCTTGCTTATGTTTTGTGTTATATTTATAGTGACTTAAAAAGCTTCCATATGTACTTAGAGGATTCAACGACCCTTTTTGAAACCCAAATATTAGAGAAAAAAATGGAATGAGAAACCCATAGTCACATGTCATGGACCACAAAAGATAGTTCATTCTCACCAAATGAACCAAGCAACTCTCTTACATAATTTAAGCCTTTTCTTGTGTAACCCACTAGCGCATGTCACTAGACACAACATATGAAGATAACACTCTGGTTTTATCAAGCTACCTTCCTGATTATTCTGCAGCCTGCAATGAAGCCCTTACTAAAATTCCTTGCCAAATTCCTCCAACTATACAACTAGTATTAATTGATAATACATTCTCCTCGGGTACAAGAGAAAGAAAGGCCACATGAATGGTTTTCTTATACTGAGCATACTTCACAATATATTTCTCAATTGTTTCAAAAGTTTGAGCCCTCCAAATTATTCATAATAGGTTGCAATGGAGCGTGTAAAGATTCTTTGCTAAATCGTTCTTGTTCAAAGAGAGGAATTCCTCCTTCTAGGGGTCCTTACAATTAACATGCAACAAATATTTATGCTGAACAAGAGAGAGTTGTGCTGACGAAATTTCAGGATTATTTGCGTGAGCTGGTGACAGCTGGAAAATGGAGAGCCACCTAATATTTAGAGACTGTCAATGCTGAACAATGCACCAATGCTGATTTCCTGGGATTCGACAACTCGTTTGTTACCACTTTCAAGGCTTCCTCGTCCAGCTTCTTCTCGTGATCTATGTTCATTTATGCATTCGAAAATTTGCATAGTTCATGGTGTGTCATGTCCTCATGGCTCAGCAGCGGAGTGAGGTTAATGGCAGTGTGGTCAAAATCGGTCCCCAACAAGAACCTTATAACCGTCAGCTTAATCCTGGGATGCTTCACCATTCTTCTTCCGAATACCAAAGCCTCTCGGTCATCTAGTCCTTCGAAAAATAGGACTGTGATGTGATGGTCTACATTAGAAGGCGCCAACTAAGACTGACCCCCGAGTTGGCCCTTGTCCACCAGGATTCCCACTGAGCAGGGAGTGTGCTTCAAAACTTTCTAGTTTACAATCATGAATCGCATGATCACAGTCTCCTGGACGTCGTCGACTCGCTAGTATTTGTGCAAGGGGATGTCGTCGACTCGTCTCCATTTTTGGTCCACAATGTTGTAGATATACATAACGCATTCAGAGGCTGTATCAATACGCTATCACAGAGGTTCTTCCATGAGTTAAAAAAAATATGCTGCTCCAATATCAATACGCTGCCATAGAGGCTCTTCCATGCGTTTAAAAAAAATGTTGCTCTGATATCAATATGCTATCATAGAGGCTCTGCCATGCGTTTAAAATAAACGCTGCTCCAATACCATAACGTTGCTCCAATACCATAAGAATAACGATGCTCCTGACAACTGCAACAACTGCACCAACTACACCATGCATTGTCAAATTTTTTGTTAGAATTCTACTGCGCCATATCTCAAATAGCCAAGATTTTGTGTTTGAAAATACGATGAAACTCCAATATATATGTAGTGTTGGATTACTTTACTGAGTTTTTCTGCTGCTTAACCATTCCACGTTCCTCAGCATCATTCATTTGTAGGGCTAATTTCTGGTTTTGTATATGCTCCACATGTTTTCAAAGGTTATTGTGAGCGCCACTCTTATGAGTGATGAGGCTCCTTTTTCCTTGTGGGGCCACCATTTCACTGGAGCGAAGAAATTTCTTCTCGAACTAATGTAGAGAGACATCTCTTTGACGTCGAGGCTGTGTTATTTTAAAAAGTAAAATTTCTCATAGAGTGATGCTACTTAGTTCACTGTCAAAGCAGATTGTGTGTGCTTGATAGGGATTAAAATGTTTTCCGAATCCATTTTCATTTAGTTATAGATATATTTTATTAATATAATTTGCAGTGAGTGACTTGATCGATACATCAATAGTTTCATATCCTACAAAAAAATTTTCATAGTGACGCTGAAGTATTTGGAGAAAATCCGAGCGATGCACAACATATAGCCCATTAACTTATTCACACTGCATTTAATTGATTTTCTTTGTTGTAGTCATCACATGCCTGATCCTTTGCGGAAATTTTCACTTGATCATTTAATGTGTTAAAAATTATTTTCTCCTTTTGGCTTGATGGTGGCATACATTGTTGAAGGTTTTTTTTTTTCAAATTTGAATGTAGGATTGCATCTTGACCACTTGATGTATTCTTTCAATTTACTTCTATAATGGCATCTTTGTTTTTGGTTGCAGGTATAATTGGGTAGAAGATAAATTTCTTCTCTTCTTGATGAAAGAGATTTTCTTTTGCTTTCATGAGAGTATATTAGAATAGACCTCAACTTTTCATAAAGCAGTTATCATTATTTCATGAATGAAGATCAATGGATTCCATGTAGACAATCCGAGAATGAAGCATTTTGGGAGAATTTAAACAATGCTAATACTTTATAATTTATTTATTTATTTACATGTTTACATGTAGGATATTTACATCAAAAAATTGCGTTAAATATCAATGCACCTTGTTAGCGCAAGGAGTCACTCCTTGACTGCAAAAGGAGTAAGCCTTACACATCATAGTTCATTTCAAATTTTAAAGGGTTTTTTGAGTGGTGGGATGGCTTCTCAAAGATTTTGAAATGATTTTTATATTCTTTAAGACTTTCATGCATTTGGCAAGCTGTCACAAGTATAAATTGTAAGGGTAAATTGGTAGTATAGGGAGCAGAGTGTAACAAATGAAGAAGATGGATATCGGGTACCTATTCTAGGAAATATTCATATCCTAAATCAGTCACACAACGATAATGATGGATCTTTACACAAACTATGTTTATGCAAATTAAATAAGATTCAGAAAGTATATTGCATGTATAAATTATTCCACAAATCCTTTATGAAATCTTCACTAACATGTTCTACAAAACATATATGATTTGCAGAAAGCTAAAAGCAAATAATTTACTATTAAATCCTTTAACATTTTCTCACTCACACCTTACTAGCTGTTGAAACTCATAATTACAAGAATTAACAAAGAAAGAAAACACACCATACATTAAATGGTCCTTTAGTCACAAAATCCTCCAACATGAAGTGAAAAGGCTTTTCTTTATTATACTCAGTCTTTAGGTATACCCACATCCAATCAGGAAATGGTATTTACAAATGGTATATATAGAAAGAGTGGCACCAACTACATATCTTATAAAAACAAGGAAACACTACTCCTATCATTAGATAGGTGTCATAGGATATTACAACCATATCCCATCAAAATCTAACTGACCTCCAACAACCTCATAACCACCTTTCACCATCACTTGTTATATCCATTTGGTTATGAGTCTTTATCCTTCCTTAATTGGCTCAGAAACTTTGCTGACAGGTGTCAAAATTTAGTTAAAGCAGGTGCTATCGGAAACTCCTGTAAAAACTTGTAACTGCGCAAAACTGGAAAGCTACTGGAATTTCTGGTAGTGCTTTGTTTCTTTTTAAAAAATGCATAGAAAATGATGAAAAACATATGCATACTTATATTCTTTGACTAAGTTGTTGTTCAAAATTGTGATTGATAAGAAAAAAGGTTTTTGTATAAAAAAACCTTTTTACCTTCCTTCCATGTGGGCTGCAGCTTTAGCAAGACTATCCATGTTTGTCTTACTGTTAGCAGCTGATTTTGATCTGGTTGTTCTTGTGGCTGCTTCCTTGAAAGTGGCCTTCTCCTCCTTACAAAACTTTTGGATCTTTCTTATTTTTGAGGGTTCGGGAGTGCTGCTCAAGGGGTTTTGTTTTTATCTTTCTTCTTGTTTTTCTCTGTCTTGACCCTTCAGATATTTATTCTATATTAATGACCTATGTCCTTAAATTTGGATTGTGCAGAGCATTGGGCTTGAGCCTGAACTTGTTGATATCTCTGGTATGTATTTTTATGGTACCAACAACAGGTTTGGCTTCTTTTTTCTTCTTCTTGCTACTGATAGGTCTCCGTAGTTTGCAAGATTGGCAAGTATAAATGCTGCAGAGCCTACATAAAACCACTTTGGAATCTGAGGACCTAGCCATCCTAGATTCAGAGAGGGATCTCTCTATATATGTGTATCTCAAAGATGTTTCTTTATGCTTAAGTATGGTTTTTAGGATAGTTATGAAGAACAAGGTTGTTTGTTTTGTTTTGGTTGGGCGGGATAACATGAAGATGAAGGAATTTTGTATGAAGGGTGAAGGTGTAAGTAAATGAAGGAATGGTTCAGCTGATAAGATAAGCAAGGGGAAACATCAATCCATTGGGCTATGGAGTCATAAGAGGGTTTAATTGAACATCAAGGTTCAAGAGTGGTCCATGGGGCAAGTCATCTATGTCAAAGGATCTCTTTTAAGTTGATTTTATGGAATGAAACATTAAGAAGTGATGAAAGAAGAAAACATATAAGAAAACAAAGGGCAGCTTAAGATCAAGTAAGGACTTTTATCCTAGCCTGCTTTCAGCATACTCAAAAGGAAAAAAAAGAATAGCTTAATATCAGGTAAGAATTTTGAATCTAGCCTGCTTTCAACATATTCAAAAGGAAAACATTAAATATAAACAAAGAATAACCTATGATCAGGTAAGGACTTTGAACCTATCCTGCTTTTGGAAATACTCTTAGGGAACTTTTCAAAGCAACCGTTGTAGATAAACCAGAGGAAAGGGCTAACCATAAACTTCTCTAGCTCAGATTTAATTAGCAAACTTCTCAAGAACATTTAAAGACAAAATCTCAAGTTGTACTCAGGAAATATGGGCCTACCAACACTTCACTGATTATACTCTATTGAATTACCTTCAAATTAACAATCAACAGAAAACATAAAGGATAGATTTATCAGTGAGATTTAGGGTACTTCAGAAGTAAATCCTAACCTATATTTGCTATTCTTTATAAAAGAATAGTGGAGAGAATGAAAACATAAAGAAAATGAAAATTACAGTGAGAAACACATCACCATTTACATAGACCAGGATCCCATAAATTAGCTATTTGTATTTGATGTTCAAACCAGTTACAATCTTCAAGTCCAGTGGGTCTTTACAACTTCAAAATTCTCATCTCAACTTATGTATCTTCAATTCCTAACAGGGCTACAATAGCTTCAAAAGCTATTTACATACAACAGATATCTAGAGACCAACAACTATAATATCTTCTACAGAAGTATTTATAGAAGAATGAGGAGGTGGAGTGTAAGAAGGGTTCATCTGTTCAATTAATGCAGAGTAAGAGCTTCTCGGCCTTTGAAGGGCCAAATGGAGAAGGAATGACATTAATTAACTCTGCTAATTGATTATTACATTAAAGTTCATCAACTTCAGTCACTTTTGTTGACTTTGGGGGCTTTTTGTAGGCTGACAATTAATTCTGAGCTGTCTTTGGCAAAATTTCTCTGAATGTGCATTTACTGCGTATTCTTTCGAGGAAATAAGTCTGTAGGTGGCATTTTTGCTTTTCATAGAAGTAAAGGCTTCTGATATTTGGCATTTAAAGCCTTTCTTCTGCTGATCTGTCTGCTTTATCACTCTTAAACCCTGATTAGGCCTTGATATTACTTTTGGGCCTTTGTAACCATCTTTGAGTCTTTAAACTTTCCTACTGACTGTATTTACTATTAAATATCCCTTTTTCTTTGGCTTTCGGTCTTCATTGTAGGGTTAAGCTACTTAATATTTCCTCTTTATGTATTTAACCCTTTGTCTTTAATCATTTTCCGAATTTCTCTTTAATCCACTGTATTCAACCTTTGAACTACGTATTCACCTTTAAACTATAGGATTAAACCTTTTAATCTTTAAACTTTGCGCTTTAATCATTTATGTTTAATTCCTGATACTCTCTACTGGTCTTCATTGACTTTGTTTGTTCACGGATGGCCTGCGCTGGAGGGTTTTAACTATGAAACCAGTGCTTCATGAAACACTGATTAAAACATGAGATTCGTCCCCCTTTTATTTGACGGTTTCAGGATCGCTTAAAAATTTTAGCCACTCCTTTTAAGGACTATAAAGGGGTTTTCGCCTCTTAAAATCACCATAAAACCTATACAAACCATAAAACATGTTATAAAAACCCCGCGTGATTGGTAAACTTTCGAGGCTAGCGTAAGTGATGGAGTAGTGAGAAGGAGCCAATATGGTTTATTGAGGAAAACCAAAGGTGCAAATTTGGTTTTAAAACGTATTTTGGCACGACTTAGGTAAAAGTGGTGCATTTGAAATACCAAGGTGGTTTTCACGCGACCAAGCAGAAGGGTTTTTTTGGAGGCAACGCAATCCAATTGAATCATGCAACAGGTAATTTACCGCGCATCGCGTGATTTTGGAGTGTTAAACTCTGGGAGTGAAAGTCATGCGATATGCCACCACAGCTGTTGGATGAAAGGGATGAGATCGAACGGTGCAGACTGGGAGCGATGAAAAATATGCTCAGGCAGAGACTGTAGTTGGGGACAGGTGTCGGGGTGTGATAGGATGGGTCATTCACACAGTGGATGGTAGGCCCAGAAGAGTTGGGTTATCGGGGCAAACGAGAGCCGTTAGATCTTATGGATTACGATGCATATCTCAGCGGGGTATGGTTATCGGAGCGGCCAAAATACAAAGAAAAATGCATGTTTTGAATGAAAAATGCCAATGCGATGAGGGTTTAGCATAGGCGCTAGGTAACGGTCGCGTGGAGGGATAAGGTGACTAGGGGCTAAGGAGGGGGAAGCTTATCACATCGGTACATTTCCGCAGAGGGGAAAAAGAAAAGGAAAGGGAGAAATCGATGGAGCGGCGCGATGGGGGCTAGGAGCCATGGAGTTGGGACATGGTCATGTGGAGGGGTGTGTGACCCGGGTCTAAGAGAAAGGTGCTTATCGCGTCGAGATATCGCATCGGGGGGAAACCAAAGAAATGGGAGATGAGGGGTAGCAAAGGCCGATGCGATGAAAATGCCCAATGTGATAGGGCTAGTGCTTGGTTGCGGGCACACGGTCTTATGCGAAAAAGGGTCAATACTTGGGCGGAAAAGGGGTTTAAGGCCTTTAAAAGGGTGGAAGAAATTTCTAAAGGTTTTTAATGGGTTTTTTGTGGGTTTTTTAGGTTTCGGTAGAGGGAAAGGAAGGGTTTTTAAACAATAAGCAAGGAGTTCTATGGTTTAAAATGGATTTCGAGGGCTTTTGAGGAGAATGAAGGGAAAATTAGGAGGAGGAAAGGGGTTTTTTTAGAAAATAGTTTTCTTTGGGAACAACAGGGTTTCTTGGTGGATTTTTTGGAGGGAACAACACTGTTTTTAAGGCACAGTAGTTAAATAACAGTAATTAGGGAACAAAATACTTCAAGAATAAATGATTTTCTATGAAAATGATTCCTTGAAGGCTCAGGACCTGTTTTAGCCATCATTTGCTTATGACAAAAGTTCACTGATGGCTAACAGCTACTAATCTCATACCTTGCATCCTTGAGGAGTTCTTAAGTAGACTTTGTGGGCTGACAATATTTCTGCATTTTCTGCTGAATATCTTCTTCCAGAATTTCCTGTAGCATTTGTGCTTTATATTTCTCTGTAGTTGTAGACCTTCCTCTTTGAGCTGTGGTGTAGACATTAGGAAAAGGAGGAATCGAGGGCACCATTTGCATAGACTTGGGTTTATCAACTGAGGAGCTCTCTCCTTTCTCAAAATTTCTCTCAGTCTTTACTGAAGAAACCTTTTATTTTTTTCTCTTGGCCTTATGGATGTTCTCCTTTTTAACCTTCCTCTTGGTTCTTTTTGCAAGTTGAGGGTGTTGTTGTGAGGATGGAGGTGTAGGTCCAGGTTGGCCTACCCTGTAAAACAAGAAATGGTACAATGTCTGATTTATTTTCCTTCACTCTTCTTCAACTAAAACCTTGATGAGAGCTTGATGATACAAGTTGCATTCTGAAGAAGAAATGTGAGTTTGGATTCTTGCTGACATATTTGTCAGAATCTTTGGAAAAAATTATGGAAAATTAAGGGTCTTCATACCTACAACATGAAAAATAAATCTCATATGACAAAGAAAGACAACTGTATACCTCCTTTCACAAGTGAGGTAAATATTGATGAGTTTAACAACTTTTTCCCAATCATTTTTGAGATAGCTTCTTGGAATTCCTTTGGCCCAGTTGGGATCTCTGTGTGCATTCTTGAGGAAACTATTGAGGTCTCCTCTAGTGATAACCTGACCTTTAAACCACCTCTCTCCTTCCTATGGAAGGTTGAAGGCTTCAACAATTGAATCTGATGAAAACTTCAATGTAAGACCATAAACTGTAGCTTCCTGTCCATTGAAAGAGTTTGCAAATTCTTGAGCTACTCCTAAGTGAGAGCTTCCTAATCTAGTGCACAAAGAATACCACCCTACTTAGATAAAAAATATTCTCACCTTCGGATTTTCATCCACTAAGTCAGCACCCTGTGGCTCAATTCATTTTATCTTCCCTCCTCTTTTAGTCATATTTAGAAATTAATAACTTTGTCTTTGAAAGTGATAGGTGGTAGAGCTAGAAAAGCTTCACCTAAAAAGTGTTGCTTGTGTCTTCCTTTGAAATCCTGTCTGAAACCTAGACTCCTCCTCAAAATGAAACTCTATGAAATTTGTTCTCAACAGCTAGGCTCACAACTAATACTGATCCTGCTTTTTCAGTGGTTTTAAAATTGCAACCATGGTTCATCACCCCATGCAATAGATTTCCATGATGGAAAATATCCTTGACCGTAATGTGTGCCATGTTATGGCCATCATAATCTTCAGTTGGTTGCGTAACTTCAGATAGAATGCTACAGATGGCTTGAGGCAAGCGGATCTATGACTAGCAGTCACCTCCGCTACATGCTAGTTTATTGGCATAAATTTCTGGCAACGTCACTATGCAACCAACCAAATGGTCATTGCATTAAGTCTGATGATCCAAAATATTCTCCATTCAAAAAACACGTACCTTGACAAAGATTAAACTGACTTGGCTGACAGACAGGATGAGATTAACGATTAGTTTTATTATTGCAGGTTGACACCTAAGCACTACACATATTCTATTACTTGACTTTGAACATAACTGACCACATACGACTCCTATCACATGATATAAATCATTTAAAAAATATTTGAAAAATATTTACACCATAACACGTGACTTGACAAAAAAGAGGATGCACTTTTTTGTTTATTTTTAAAAACATGGGAAGTTACCAAAATTTCCGGTAGCATCGGAATAAAAGAAAAAAAAAACAAAAACAATTTTATAACATATTGTCCGAAAAGGCTAAAACAGGCGCTACTGGAAATTTCAGCAGCAACAATTTTTTTTTTGAAATTTTCAAAGTTTAATCCTAAAGACAAAAAATTTAAAATGGACTCATGACTTAGCAAAGAACTATGCTAAAATTGGCTCCATAGGGGATATATCTCTCCCTGCTAGGCTCTAAGAATATTTTGTAGTTTCAATGCCTTGTCATTGGGCTATGGAGTCTTATTATGAAACACATCGATATTTATAGTGAACTTAGGCCACCAAAAACCTTAGTAAAAGATTTTTTTGAGAAATCGCCCATTGAATGGACCTCCAAACAGTTCTATCCCATCAAGATATTGCAACTCAAAAGTATTGTTCTGCAGAATATTTGAGATTCTGAAAGGACCAAGCCATAAAGCATAAAATTTGGAATGCTTACTTAGATCTTGATGCTATGCATCCCATTTCAAGACCATATCTCCAATATGAAAATATTGTTTTTTAGTTCCTCTATCAAAAAATTTCTTTATGTCTTGCTGATATTTTCTCACCAAATCATATTGTTGTTCTCAATTTTCCTGCACTTCTATGATCTGATAAATTCTCTTAGTCATGTCATCTAGCTCAGCTTCATGATCTTTCATAAATTTAGATAAATGAATGGCCAATTGAACTGGAAAAACAACGTTCGTTCCATAAACCATTTGAAAAGGTGATGTATTAATAGAATTTTTTATTGTCACCCCGTCAGCCCATAAAGAAAACTTCAGTTTTGAATCCCAGGCTTTCTTGTTTTTCTCCAATAGCTTGGTGATGATTCTTACCAAACCTTTTTTTGATGATTCAACTAAACCATTCCCTTGGGGATGGTAAGATGTAGAGTGAGTGAGCTGAATACCATAATATTCATAGAAATTTACCAATGGAGTAGCTTTAAAAGCAACTACATTATCTGCTACTAACCTTGATAGACATCCAAATCTGGTTATGATTCCCTCTAGAAAATTAATGATAACTTTATGAGTAGCATTCCTGGTAGGTATTGCTTCAATCCATTTGGTGAAGTAATCAGTTGCAACAAGAATCCAACGATGTTTTCCACTTGGAGGTGGGTGAATTTCTCCAATGAAATTTAAGCTCAATTGCTGAAAAGGTGCATGAACAACTATGGGCTTGAGAGGCAAAGACTTCAAGTGTTTCTTACCAGTGAAATTTTGACATTTTTCACATTCTTTCACCTCAACACACACATTAGAAAATAATCTAGGCCAAAAATAACCAACTCTCAGTATTTTGTATGCAGTAGTTCTCCAATAGTGATGACCTCCACACACACTACTATGCATGTCAAAAATAACTTTCTTGGGCTCATCTGGGTCAATGCACCTAAAAAAAACTCCTGTAGTATATTTCCAATATAAATAATTATCTTTAATGCAGAATTTAACAGTTTTCATCTTAAATATCTTACTATGCTTTTATCATAATTTGGAGGAGGTTTAAAATGTTGCAGAAAATAGATGATATCCTTATACCAGTTTCATTTAGAAAGCTTTACATCCACTGCCATGTTGTCAATAGGTTCATACATTTTCCCTTTAAATTTGTCATCCATAAAATTCAAGCCCAAAACTTTACGATTTTCTTCAGTTAGAAGTTTGGCTAATCCTTTACCTTTGATTAGTTTAGTAGGGTTTATCTCTAAATCAAACTCAAGAATTTTAGTCACTCACTTACTTCTATTTCCATCAATATCAAGCTAAACTAATATCTCTCTAATAACATATGAAGGTACATAGGCAATAAATTTATCATGCATAATATAAACTCTAAAAGCCTTCAGAGCTTTCACTAATGCATAGGCATGCTTTTCCAACATTTCATACTTCAATTATGCATCTCTAAGAGCTTTGTTGAAAAATGCTATGGGAGCTTCCTTATTTTCTGAATCTTTTTGTAACAAAACAACAACAATAGTATCTTGGGAGGCAAATAAGAATATCAAGAAAGTCTTTGAGTATTTAGGGCTTACTAGTTGAGGTGCTTCAATGGTAGCTTTTTTTATCAGCTCAAATGAATTTCTAGATTCAATTGTCCACTTGACTTCTTTCTCCTTCTTCAACATGCAAGTAATACGCTTCACCACTTCAACAAAATTTGGAATGAAACTTATTAATAAATTGATCTTACCAAGGAAAGATTGAACCTCTTTCTTGGATCTTGGAAGTGTTAAATCTTGGATTGCAATCACTCTTTTAAGATCAACTCCATATTTAGAAACTATGTGACCCAAAATCTTACCTTCCTTGAGAGAAAAATGAGACTTCTTTGGATTCAATGATATAAAATATTTTCTACATTTAACAAATACTTGTCTCAAGTGCTGAAGGTGTTCTTGATCTGAAGCTGAAAAAAAAGTAATATCATCCAGATAGACGACCAATAATTTTTCCTTTTCTCCGATGAATGCAAAGTCCATAACACATTGAAAAGTAGCTCCGCAATTCATAAGCCCAAATGGAATCTTTGCATACATGAATGTTTCCCAAGGAGCAGTGAATGTTGTCTTATCTCGGTCTTCTAGCCAAACATAAACTTGATTGTACCCGAAGATTCCATCTAACATGGAAATTATTTCTGAATGAGTTACCTTTTGAAGAATATGCTCCATCTTTGGCAATGGATAATTATATTTCTTTGAGCATTTTTTAATGATTTCTAAAGTATACACATAGTCTGACTTCACCACTCTTCTTTCTTACTGAAACTAGATTAGCAACCCAATCTGAGTATCTCATTGGAATGATGATTTTGGCATCCAAAAGTTTCTTCACTTCCTTCTCCATCACTGGTAACAATAATGGATTGATTTGTCTTAACTTCTACTGGAAAGGCTTAGTACCATCCTTCAATGGTATCCTATGCTCAATGATAGTTGTATTATATGTCTTAAGATCCTCATATTTCTAAGCAAAAATATCAACAAATTCACAAAAAAACTTATGATATTAATTCTTTCTTTCTTCTGATAAAACTTTTAACAACTTCACATACCTCGGTTCTTTTTCTGTGCCTAAATTGAAATCTTCCAATTATGCTTCTGTTTCAGCTAATTTTGGTTTTACTAAGACATCATTGTGATCAAATAGCTTCTCAAGTGGGAGTAACCCCTTGGGAATGTGATTGGTAGGCAGCTAAATGATAGGCTGATCATCAATATGTTTTTACAGATTTTGGTGTCTTGCAAATCAGCATCATCCTTCATGAAATCTTCATCTTGATCAATGTTTAGGACAACAAAATCTTCAACAACTTCAATGAATCTTCTAATCTCCTGATCATCCTCAAAAAAATTCCAATGCTTGAAATTATCAGGAGTGTTAGGTCTGAAGTTAGTTAGCTCTGAACCTAACTTCCACTTCATATCTCAACTTCATAGGTATTGGAATCGTGAATGAGCTTGTTGAAATAGAATGTGAATCAGCCAAAATATTTCTTTCTCTTGGAACAAAAGAAATGTTAAATGCCGTGAATTAGTCTTCTACAATACTCCATACTTCATTCCAGTAATCTCTGAGTCTGTGATGCTTAGTTTGATAAAAATTTCTGATTTGCTGAATAATATGTTCAACACCTCCAAAAACATAAATTTATGAAATATTCATGTCTTTTGTTGTTTTTAAACCAATCAACAGAGCTTCATACTAATCCACATTGTTAGTTGTTTCTAATTCAAGTTTGAAAGAAAAAGTGGAGCCCTATTTCAAAGGAGAAATGAGAACTATTCCTGCACCAACTCCTTCTTTGGAACATGAGCCATCAAAATACATTTTCCATAGATGGGAACCCTCATGACTGATATTTTTTTCAGCAGGCTTCAAAATCTGAAAATTTTCTATAGATAGGACTGCATTATCCATATGTAAAATGCTTGAACCAACATCAATTGTTCTAGCATAAATTAGAGGATTAGAGGGGTATTTTCTTTCACTAATGATATATGCTAGCTGAGATTCTCTATAAATTCTTCTTTATTCTCCTCCAAAAACATGGACAATAGCATAAGTGAGATCCATTTTCAAAGTTCCTCCCAACATTCTAATCCATGACATAGAAAGTAACATGCAAAACCTAGGAGGAATGTCAGCTACAACAATATCCATCACCATCCCTCTCAGGGGTCACTGAAAGAAGCTTACTGTAAGATCTTTGATGATACCAAGGCATTAAAATTTCCAGGAATAAAAGGGGTAGAGATCTTGGTATTCTCTAGTAACTTCAAGACCTAGTTCATCCATGACTACCTTGGGCATGAAATTATGTGAGGATCCAGTGTCCATTAGGAAATTATGTAAGATTTTATCATGAATATTCAGAGATAGATAGAAGGGAGGGGTAGATTCATCTTTGTCTTCTACCAATGAACCTAAAATAATAGTGGGCTTGCCATCTTGAAGGTTAACAAAATTAGAAGCTACTTCGATAGGTGGAGGTTGAAGATATTTCATAAAATTATTTTTGAAATCATCATTTTTCATGAGATCTACAAGAGGAACAAGAATCTTTATCTTTTGTATCTCATTCTCAAAATTGAAAATAGGGGGCAGTTTGTGAGAAATATTTACCTCAAGTGAAGGAGTATTAACTTCTACCAGAATTTCTGGTCTGCTTGGTCAACAACTTGTTTTTCTATTGGAATTTTAATTGTGTCCTAATTCTTCTTAGGTTGTGCAATAGGCTTTGTATTATCATAAATCTTCTTTGATCTAAGATTATATCTACTTTGATGATCATTTGCAATCATGGAATTATTAGAAATCTCTTCATTACTATGAGCATATTGCATAAAATATTCATACTTTTCTTGTGTAAGATGAACCAAAGCTTCTTTATCTCTTAGAAAATTTCTATCAACAACTTTCTCCAACATTTCAGTTTCATATTCATCTTCAAATATATCATTTTGCAAAGGGGGCCATACTTTTTGATCATCAACATCTCTCCTTTCTCACTGCAAAATTTGAGGAGCAATAGGTCTTCTAAATTGTTGCCTATTAGGCTGATCAAATGAAACATTTCTAGTAGTATCTGGTCTTGTTTCCATCTTGAGCTTGGACATATCAATAGTCAATGACTTGGCCATCTTGGTCAACTCATCTAACTTAGGATCTATGTTTGAAGTTCCTTAAGTTGAAACTTCGGTTTTTTTTTTTTTTTTCTCTGTTAATCCCTCCTCTGAGCCTATCAGCTGCTAACACATTAGATTATACCTCCAATGCATTGTCTTGAATTTGTGTTAGTGTTGTGGATCTTATTTTTCTCAATAATAAACAAAAATCGGGATCAAAGGCACCAACATAAGTGATTTTGGCTGAAGCTTCAGTATGCTTGATTTCAGTAGGTATTTTTCTATACATTTTATTGAATCTCTTAGAAAAATAGGAAATTGATTCTCCTTTTCTTTTTATTGCACAAAATTCAGTGATATAATATAGAAAATATTTCTTATCACCCCATTTTCTTAAAAATGTATCATCTAGGGTTTCAATTCTAGTGATTCTACAAGCTGTCAAGGATCTGAACCATTCCTAACATCACCCTCAAGGCTCTGAACAAAAAATCTCATCCAGACATCTTTATGCTCAATATTCAGATTGTTAGCATAGACATAAAAATCAACAAGGTGTTCTTTAACTCTTACTTCTCCTCACCACTAAACTTAGGCATGTATTTGAGATAATATCCTGCAGGTAATGCATTCATAGGCTGAGGTAAAACCAAATGGGCATACCTTGCAACAACAATTGCATCCATTCGGTTAGGGGGTGGGTTTGGACCTTCCATGGTGTGATTTATTGGGATTTGTGGAATAAAAATTGGTGGATTGTGAACATTAGATGATGAAGCACCAACTTTTGATGTAGAGACTATTTTTTGGTTGGAAAACAAGGGAGGTACATAATTTTCTGCAAAATCAGGGGATAAAGTTTGCAGGACTTCTTTAGGGACAACCAATCAAACTTTCATTTAATATTTTTCTTGATTAGATTTCTAGGATCAGGGACTGGGATTCTCAAAGGGGAATATGGGTTAGCCCTGGTTCTAGTCCTTCTAGGAGCCAAAACTTCAACAATGGAGTCGCTAGATGTAAAGAAATCAAAAAATAAAATTGGAACTATACACCTCAAAACCAGACTTATATCTTTGTCATTCACCTAGGGATACACTTCAATTCGCCTCCCCGGTAACTGTGCCAAAGATAGTAGCGCAAGGAGCCACTCCTTGACTGCAAAAGGAGTAAGACTTAGACAACATAGTTCATTTCAAAATTTAAAGGGTTTTTTGAGTGGTGGGATGGTTTTTCAAATATTTTGAAATGATTTTTATATTCTTTAAGACTTTCATGCATTTGGAAAGTTGTGGAAAGTATAAATTGTATGGGTAAATTGGTAGTATATGGAGTAGAGTGTAACAAATTAAGAATATGGATAGCTGGTACCTATTCTAGGAAATATTCATATCCTAAGTCAATCACATAGCTATAATGATGGCTCTTTACACAAACTCTGTTTATGAAAAGTAAACAACATTCATAAAGTAGATTGCATGTATAAATTATTCCACAAATCGTTTATGAAATCTTCACTAACATGTTCTACAACACATATATGATTTGCAGAAAGCTAAAATCAGATAATTTACTATTAAATCCTTTAACAGTTTCTCACTCACACCTTACTTGCTATTGCAACTCATAATTAGAATAAATTAACAAATAAATAAGACACACCATATATTAGATGTTCCTTGAGTCACAAAATCCTCCAGCATGGAGTAAAAAGGATTTTCTTTATTATATTTAGTCTTTAGGTAGACCCACATCCAATCTGGAAATGGTATTTACAAATGGTATATATAGAAAGAGAGGCACCAAATCCATCTCATCTAAAAATAAGGAAACACTACTCCTATCATTACATAGGTGTCATAGGAAATTACAAACATATCCCATCGAAATCTAACTGAAATGACAGATGTAAAAGAAAGAAGAGAAGAAATATGGGCTGAACTGTTGAGTGTGTTGTCTGCTGCCCCTTTTTCTGTTGATTTGTCTTCTTATGTATTTGGTCTTAAATAACCATGTATCTTCTTTTAATATGACCTACAACAACCTCATAACCACCTTTAACCATCTCTTGTTATATCCATTTGGTTATGTGTCTTTATCCTTCCTTAACTAGCTCAGAAACTTTGCTAACAGGTGTCAAAATTTAGTTAAAACAAGCGCTACCAGAAAATTCGGTAAAAACCTATAACTGAAAAAAAAAACTGGAAAGATACCAGAATTTCTGGTAGCACTCTGTTTATTTTTAAAAAATGCACAGAAAATGCTGAAAAACTTGTGCAAACTTATATTCTTTGACATGTAAGTTGTTGTTCAAAATTGTGATTGATAAGCAAAAAGGTGTTTGTATCAAAAAACCTTTTTACCTTCCTTCCATGTGGGCTGCAACTTCAACAAAATTATCCAAGTCTGTCTTCCTATCAGCAACTAATTTTGATCTGGTTGTTATTGTGGCTACTTCCTTGACAGTGGCCTTCTCCTCCTTAGAACCCTTTTGGATATTTTTTCTTTTTGAGGGTTTTGAGTGCTGCTCTAAAGGGTTTTTTTTTTAATCTTTCTTCTTGGTTTTCTCTATCTTTAACCCTTGAAATATTTCTTCTATATCAATTACCTCTGTCAATAAATTTCGATTGTACAGAGCCTTGGAATTGATCCTAAACTTGTTGTTGTCTTTGATATGTCTTTCTCTGGTACCAACAACAGGTTTGGATTCTTTTTTCTTCTTCTTTCTACTAATATCATACCCTGCATCCTTGAGGAGTTCTTCATTAGACTTTGTGGGATGATAATATTTCTACATTTTCTGCTTAATATCTGCTTCTGAAATTTCCAGTAGCATCTATGCTTTAGATTTATTTGTAGTTGCAGACCTTCCTCTTCGAGCTCTGGTGTAGACATTATAAAAAGGAGGAATGGGGGGCACCATTTTCATAGACTTGTGTTTATCAACTGAGGATCTCTCTCCTTTCTCCAACTTTCTCTCAACCTTGACTGAAGAAACCTTTTCTTTTATGCTCTTGGCCTTATGGATTTTCTCATTTTTAGCCTTCATCTTGGTTATTTTTGCAGGCTAAGGGTGTTGTTGTGAGGATTAAGGTGTAGGTGCAGGTTGGTCTGCCCTGTAAAACAAGAAATGGTCCGATTTCTAATTTCTTTTCCTTTAACTCGTCTTCAGCTAAAACCTTGATGAGAGCTTGACGATACAAGATGTATTTTGAAGCAACAATGTGAGTTTGGATTCTTGCTTACATCTTTGTCAGACTCTTCAGCAAAAAGTATGGAAAATTGAGGGTATTCATACCTGCAACATGAAAATTAAATCTCATATGATAAAGAAACACAACTGTATACCTCATTTCACAAGTGAGGTAAATCTTAATGAGTTTAACAGCTTCTTCCCAGTCATTTTTGAGATATATGCTTAGAATTCCTTTGGTCTACTTGGGATCTCTGTGTGCATCCTTGAGGAAACTGTTGAGGTCTCCTCCAGTGATAACCTGACCTTTAAACCACCTCTCTCCTTCCTGTGGAAGGTTGAATTCCTCAACATTTTAATCTATGGAAACCTGCAATATAAGACCATAGATTGTAGCTTCTTGTCCATTGAAAGTGTTTTCAAACTCTTGTGCTACTCCTAAGTGAGATATTCCTAATCTGGTGCACAAAGAATACCACCCTGCTTGGATAAAAAATATTCTCACCTTCGAATTTGCATCCACTAAGTTAGCACCCTGTGGCTCAATTCATTTTATCTTCCCTCCTATTTTAGTCATCTTCAGAAATTAATAACTCTATCTATAAAAGTGATAGGTGGCAGAGCTAGAAGATCTCCACCTAACAAGTGTTGCTTGTGTCTTCCTCTGAAATCCTGTTTGAAATCTAGACTCCTCCTCAAATTGAAACTCTATGAAACTCGTTATCAACAACTAGGCACACAACTGATGTTGCTTCTAATTTTTTAGTGGTTTTAAAACAACAACCATGGTTCATCACCCCATGCAATATATTTCCATGATGGAAAATATCCTTGACCGTAATGTGTGCCATATGATGGCCATCATAATCTTCAGTTGGTTGTGTAACTTCAGATAGAATGCTATAGATGGCTTGAGGCAAGCAAATCTATGACTGGTGGCCACCTTCGCTGCATGCTATTTTATTGGCCTAAATTTCTGGCAGCGTCGCTGTGCAACCAACCAAATGGTCATTGCATTAATTCTAATGATCCATGATTGTCTCCATTCAAAAAACACGTACCTTGATATGAGATTAAACTGACTCGACTGACAAACCAGACGGGATTAACGGTTGGGTTTATTACTATGGGTTGACACCTAGGCACTACACGTATACCATGACTTGAATTTGAACATAACTTACCACATACGACTCCTATCACATTATATAAATCATTTAAAAAATATTTGAAACATATTTACACCATAATGCATGGCTTGACAAAAAAGAAGATGCACTTTTTCGTTTATTTTTAAAAATAGGGGACGTTATCGGAATTTATGGTAGCATCGAAATAAAATAAAAACAGAAAGAAACAAGACTATAAGAGACTGTCTGAAAAGGATAAAACAGGCGCTACCAGAAATTTCGGTAGTGATCAATTTTTTTTTTTTAAATCTTCAAAGTTTAATCCTAAAAACAAAAAATTTAAAATGGACTCATGACTTAGCAAAGAAATTTGCTAACACACCTAATAGATGTTACTTGTGTTTTTGAAGAAGATGTTTTGATCTCATACTCTTATGATGTCTTTGATCATGTTTCTTCTAATTCATGATAAATTTATAAGCTAGTAGTTTCTCTTCTTTGCTTCTTTCTGCTCCTGTAGTCTCGTTGTTATGAAACCAACTCCAAAAATAGAATAAAATAGAGATCAATGCCTTAGAAATAATCAACTTTGAGGGGGAAACCTCATTTGCCTTACACACATGAATAATTATTGGATGATTCAAATGAAGAAACCTCCTTTCTATATATAGGAGTCCATGGGGTCACAATATAATCCTAGCCGACCTAACAAAAATAATGTGAGGGCACAATAATAACAATATGGGGGTTACATGGGTACAAAAATAAAAATAAGGGGGCTACACTAACAATAATAAGGGACTACACTAGTAATATAGGGACCTAACATTCCCCTCTCCTTCAAAAAAGTGTTGTCCTCAACGCTTGAGTAGCTCTGGATGCTTATTTATAAAATTCTCATCCTCCCTTATAGAATCTTCAGTGGGTAAGTTCTTCCACTTGCTGAGATACTCTGAAATTGATCGATTTCGTAGCTGTTGAGTTCTTGTTTCAATGACTGCTTCAGGTTCCAGTATGATTTTTCCTTCCTTGATGAAACACCTTGTAAGGACCATAGTACTTTGGTGATAATTTATTATCCTTCTTAGCTTGCTTGAGGGACATTTGTTTGTATGGTTGTAGTCATAAAAATACACAGTCTCCCACCTCAAAAATTCTCTCGCTACAATGTTGATATGATTGTTGTTTCATTTGATTTTGTGCCAAATTGAGGTTATCCTTTAAGAGTTGGAAAACTTGTTTTTGATGCTCGATGTGATATTCCACTGCTTGAACATTATAATTTTCTCTTAAAGATGATGTGATGGATGGTGGATGATATCCATAAAGTGCCATAAATGGGGTCATTTTTGCTGCAGTATGGAAGGATGTGTTATACCACCATTCAACCAGAGGTAAGCACTTGGCCCATTGTCTTTTTTTATCAGATACAAAACAATGCAGCTATTCTTCCAAAATTTTGTTCACTATCTCAGTTTTCCCATCAGATTGAGGATGATAAGATGAGCTATGAGCTAGTTGAGTACCCAAAAAAGAAAATAATTCTGTCCAAAATTTTCCAGTAAAAGTGGGATCTCTATCACTTACAATTGGGTTTCCATGTAGATTTTGAATTTTTTCCATAAATGTAGTAGCAAGTATAATTGCTTTAAATGGATGAGATAATGCACAAAAGTGTGCATACTTGGTAAGTATATCAACTACCACCATGATTCCACTCTTTCCTTCAGACTTAGGTAAAACTGTGATAAAATCCATTGAAATATCCTCCCAACATTGACTTGGAGTTGATAAAGGCTGTAGAATACCTGAGGTCTTAATTGTCTCAACTTTATTTTGCTGGAAAACCAAACATTCCACCACAAACTTTTGAATATAATATTTAAGGCCATCCCAAAAAAATTCTTTATTCACCATGTGGTAAGTTTCTCCTAAGGGAGAAGTGTGCAATTCCAAAAGAATCTTTTGTTTTAGTTGGGAATTCTTACAAAGATATAAGAGATATTTGTACCATAAGGAATCATTTTTCCAACTAAATATATCAAATGTACTAGGATCTTGATGAAATTGTTGAATGAGTGTCCACACTTCTTCATCCTTCTTCCATTCATCCCTTGCTTCGATTATCCAATCTGGTTGGATAATATAAATGGCACAAAGCAATGCTTCCACCTCTTCATCCTTTCTTGAGAGTGTATCTGCAACAACATTTAGCTTCACTTTTTTGTAGATGATTTCAAAGCCATAACCCAACATCTTTGTGACCCATTTTTGTTGCTCTTCTGAAGATAGTGATTGTTCCAAAAAGTATTTAAGACTATCATGATCAGTTTTTACCTTGAAGTGTCTTCCCATTAGGTAAGGTCGCCATTTCGTTAATGCATGTAGTATTTCCAACATTTCCTTCTCATAAATATCTTTTTGTAAATAATTTACTTTGATTGTATGACTTTCAAAAGCAATGGGTCTTCCTTGTTGCATTAAAACAACACCAATTCCATTTCCTGAGGCATCACATTCCACAATAAAGTTTTTTGTGAAGTATGGCATAGCTAAGACCGTGCTAGGCACATTGCTTATTTAAGATTTTCAAAGGCTTTAGTTGCTTCAGGAGTCCATGAAAATGCATCTTTATTCAATAATGTTGTTAGAGGTGCTGCTATTCTCCCATAATTCTTAACAAACTTGCGATAATACCCTGTTAACCCCAGAAATCCTCGCAACTGCTTTATGGTTGTGGGGACTTTACATTCCTTAATGGATTTAATTTTGTTAGGATCTGCCTTAACACCCTCGTGAGATACAATATGACCCAGACATTCCACCTCTTGTAATCCAAAGAAACATTTGGAGGTTTTTTCATATAATTTTTTCTCCTCCAATAGTTTGAGCACCCTGTCAACATGTTGAACATGATCCTTCCAAGACCTTTTGTAGATTTGTATATCATCAAAACATACTAACATAAATTTTCTAAGGGTTTGAAAATGGAATTCATCAACCCTTCAAATGTAGAAGGTGCATTGGTAAGGCCAAAAGGAATGACCAAAAATTCATAATGACCACCATGAGTTCGAAATGTTGTTTTAGGAATATCTTCAGTCTTCATTCTAATTTGATGATATCCTGAACTAAGATCCAACTTGGTAAAACAAATTGCTCCATGTAATTCATCCAATAATTCATCAATCACGGGAATGGGGAATTTATCTTTAATAGTGAGCTTATTGAGCTCCCTATAATTTGGAAACACATCCCATGATCCATCCTTCTTGTGCACCAATACTACTGGAGCAGAGAAATAACTTGGCTTGGTTGAATTATACCAGCCTCTAACATTTTTGCAATCATACGTTCAATTTCGCTCTTTTGGGCATAAAGATATCTGTAAGGCCTGATTTTTGAAGGAACACTTCCTGGAATCAAATGAATAACATGACCATGATCATGAATAGGTGGAGTCCTTTGGGAGTTTCAAACACCTTGGAATGAATTTTGAAGACTTTTTGGAGATCTGGAGAAATAGATGATTTTGATGTTGGAAATTATAGTGAGCATAATTGTGCAATTACACCTCGTTGTTCTTTCTTCAGAAGCTTTGTCATGACATTAGAGCTTATTATATTTCTTGGCTTCCCTGTAATACCCCGTAATTCAAATTCCTTTCCTTTCGAAAAGAATTTCAAGAAAAGTTCTTGAAAATTAAAAGCTACTGTCCCCAAAGATTGTTATACTCCTATTACAACATCAACACCTCCATTGGAATGGAAAGAGTTGGACTATTTAATACATATTCCCCCATGGTTAGCTTGATATTATGGCATTTTCCAAAGCAATTTATAGTTCCTCCATTTGCAACCATCACTTGACATTCTGGTGTTGGGTATAGGAAGCAATTCAATTCCTTGGCTACCTTACAATGAATAAAATTATGGGTACTACCCGATGTTGGGTACCAAATTTGTATACTCTCCTCTCCAATTTTACCCTATATTTCTATCTCTTTGTGTCATTATTACTCTTAAACATATGATTTAATACCATTTTCCTTATCTTTCGTGGGATATTTGATTAATGAGGTATTTGTCATGGAGGTTTTACCTTTTTACATCTTGACTCCGATATTTCTACAGATTTGACTAAACTAGGAGCATTGAAACTATAAGTCAAGGAACAGCCTATCATCTCCAGCATTTTTTTCATGTGTTGTTGTAGCGTAACAAACTTGTTTGTATCAGCGCCATTTCAGGCCTTTTCACGGTTTCTTTCTGGGAAACTAGGTTTCCATTGTAACAAGATGTATTTTTGTAACTATGGAGTTGTTGAGAGGAATCGGGGGTTTCAAGACACTTGTATAAAGAGTCCTGCGGGCTGTGAATTGGGGTTAAGTCCTTTTACATATGGATCTTGTAACAAACCTCTTTTGTCATTAATTGAATGCACAACAACTTGATGTTTCTTCTGTAATTCGTGAGTTTTCCACAACCCTGATTAGAGAGTTGGGCCCACTCTTCTAATCAAGTGCTGCATTTTCCTTTTTCTTGCAGTGTTTGTATTTTAGTGTGATTTCTTTACTGCTGTTACAGTTTATGTTTAATTGCTGTGAATTCCCTTTAAATTCTGTAGTTTATTTAATTGATGTTACAGTGGTCTGTGTATTATGGATTTAAACCTGTGATCTACAACAGGTCATGTGCTTGTATCTGCATATACTTTATCATTAGTCTTGAAATAACTAACACCCTTGGGTTGATAATTTATGTGGAGAAAGGGTTGATTTTTTCTCATATCCGGACACCAACATTTTGACGTCGTTGTCGGGGAAGGCTAACAGGTGCAAGAACGGGATCTGCAACAGATCTCAGGGTCAATCTCTCGTCTTGAGGAGGGATTTATTGACCTACTTCAAGTCCTGAGCATAAGTGCTTTGTGCTTTCCTTTCTTGCTTTTTAATTGTTTTTCTGTAAGATTGATCTCTTGTCTTGGGGAAGGACTTTATTACCCTTCTCCAAGTCCTGAGCATAGCATGTTTTTTTTTCCTCATTAAAAATTAATCCCTCATCTTGGGGAAGGTATTTCGTAACCCTGCCCTAAGTCTTGGGCGTAGTTTCTAGTTTTTAGCTTTTATTTCTCGTTTTTAGGGCCAACTTCTCATCCTGAGGAGGGTATGAGATTACCCTGCTTTAGGTCCTGAACTTCTATCTTTATTTTCCCTTTTGTTTTTATTTATTTTTGATTCTCTTCTCTCAACCCAAGGAAGAATTCATCTTTCCTACTCCAGGTCTTGAGCGATTGTTGATTTTCTTTGATGAACCCCTGTAATATTCCAAATCTGGAATTTTATACAACAATAAGAATACCCTAAGGTATTAAAAAGTTGGAGAGAAGAAAGTAATAAAATAATATAATGTGTTTAAACACATAGCCATCATTAAACAATCACAACAACAAACTATGCCTTTATACAATGTCACCAAGTGGGGGAAAGCAACAGTTTTGGCCCCAAAAACATTATTTTCTGAATATTGAGTTATAACAGTGAAAAATAACGGTTGGGTCCCTTAGAATAGACAATATGGGACATGCATGCAAAATATTTTCAGAAACAAATGCCTCTAGCCTAGTTAAACAGGCCTCCCATGCTCAAAACAACTTAAAATTGACAAAATCCCAAGACTGCAAAATGCCGGAGTTGCTGCATAAGAGAATGTGTAGTCTAATAGAGGTTAAAATCAGAAAATAGAGAAATAAATCAGATATTCTTATTATGTTACTCAATGAGGCATAAAAACTGAGATCTAATCTCTTTTATACAAATCCAAGAAGACCCGACAAAGGTTTCTTGACAGAAAAGATGTACAAGAGAAACTGTTGCAAATATGTGGCTGAATCATGTTGTATAGCTGAAGCTCTGCATAAAAATGGCTGAAGAAGCAAAGAAATGGCTGTAGATGCTTCCCCTAGCTTTCCCAAAGAAAGGTTGATCCTCCTCTTTGGAAACTAGCTCCTCGAAATGGGGTTTCCACCCTCCCACTGTACACCTTAAGAAATAACGCAGTTTTCTGAAGGGACTGTGGTTTTTCTGAAGGTAAGTGCTTGGCCCAACACCAGGTAGTGGAAAATTCAGATCAGAAGTATCCTCTTATATTTATCAAACAAGATCTCTAAGAAAGAGTAGGGAATCCCCACCCGGGAAAACCCTTGCACTAAACGGTGCAGCAAATTAGCTAAAAAACCAAGTATGCAGGAAGTCTAAGAAGAAAACATAAAAATATAGTCCTCAATATGTCCATATTATTTCCATCTCCTTCATTATATAATTTATGAGCTCTCTCACCAAGGGTCCCACCCACTATGAGGCTACTTCCATGCAAAGCCTCCTCCACAAAAACTGCATTGTCCATCAAGGTGGTTCAATGTATCTAGATAGATTTGTTGAATTAGTCAACCTTGACTGAATCTTCATGCCTTGTCCCTTTTCACACTCAAGGTGCCTTCATTTTGTCTAGCTGGATTGATCTCTATTCACATTGAGCTGGCTTTATTTAGGATCCACTTCTTTGGGAATAAATCATGTTGACTTGGTCAAAATTGACCTTGTCCACATAGTTTAGACCTTGTTCACATATTTATATGCTTGAATTGGTTATTTCATGATCCCCTTTCACATTAGGTGGGATTTTTATTCATACTTGAGCAATTTATGAGCCTCCTTGCCCATTTATTCATCTATCTAACTTTTAGAAGCAAAATTAATATTCCTATTCGTTGTAGCTAAATTAGGAATATTACAACCCCCTTCACAATTTGTATGAAAAAGGATATGAATAAGAGGGGCAGAGGAAGACCCCCAAAGAAAGGGAAGGATCTGGGAAGGAAGACATACATTCAGGAAATTATTGAAAAATCTAGATCTGAGGCATCGTCCCGTGCTGCTGGTAGGGTTAGAGTTTAGACGAAGTTCGAAGGGCAGTCTATGGAGAAACCAGTGCCATCCTTGGTACCAAAAGGTGTTCTTTCTGCGGCAGAATATTTAACAAACAAGGTATCAGTGGAGGGGATATCCTTATCAGCAGCAGAAGGGGAAGAAGTGGCAAGTAGAGGATCAGAGAAACTGAGCAATTCTAACAGGGAAGAAGAACCTATAAAAGGATTTACATCCCCAAGAGACCATGGCAGCGCTATAAAAATTCCTGTTGTTGAACTAAAAAATTTTGGTTTGGTAAAGGAATTTTTGAAAGACTTTGAGTCACCAAGGGACCAGGAGAGTGCGGGGCAACCTTCTACGGTTGAATCACTCCAGATACCAGCTATAGAACCAATCAAAATTCCAAGTGAGTATTGGAGGGTATTTATGGCACCTATAAGTTCTTCCATTGATTTTCCCATTGGAAATGTTACAGGTGATGTACCAATGAGACCCATCCCTTTAATAGCCTTGCCTAGTTTTCATGGGCTCTCTTATGAGGACCCTGATACATTCCTTTTTTAGTTTGATATTGTTTGCCGTGGATATGACTATATTTATGATGCCCAAAAATTGAAGATATTTCCTGCTACCCTAAAGGGAACATCTTTGAGATGGTTCATGGGTCTAGGGGGGAGTATGATTACCTCATGGGAAGGAATGAAAGATGCTTTCTTGGAGAAGTACCAAGATTACTGTAAGTCCCGAGACATTAAGGAATAAATATTTAAATTTGCACAGAAAGAGGATGAAAATATGGAGGACTGTGTAGAACGATTTAAATACATATGCAGAGGTATGGACATAGTGACCTGGACAAGGACATTCTGAAGATCATTCTTCTCAGAGCACTTAGGGAAGAATCTCTGCAACTTCTAAATATAGTGGGAAAAGGGGATATTTCGAAAGAAAACTTCGAAACTATTTGTGATTACTATATCAAGTGTTCACAAGGAGCTGCAAGAAGTGGACAGGGGATTCGATCATCAAAGACTTTCGGTGGAGGGGTCACGAAAGCAGAGATTGGAAATATATTAGACAATCTAAGGACTGATATTATGAGCACACTATCATCCCAGATGGACACTCTATAGGAAAGATAGAAGCATATGGAGTTGGAAAAAACCATGGCCATATTCTGCCCTCAGTGCAGAAAGAAACACCCTTTGAAGGAATTCCCATTGAACACAGTGGAAGCCTGCGTGATCTATGGATAGACTCATGCAACCAGTTCATGACCTTCCTTGCCCGGGCTGAAAGTAGTTTTCCAAGGAGAAATTGAAGAAAGCATGGTGGACCAGCTATACTTTATGCGGTAGAAGAAGCCATGGCAACCTTGACCACTGGCTATGAATCGAGGTATATTTCAGGACCCATCCTAGTACTTTAACAATTTTAATATGGGTCCCCAATCTGCAACATTTTTGGCCATGTGGTCTCAATGTTCGTATCCCTCTTGGTAACAATGGGTTCCTCAAGCCAGTCCGAATCCTTCATGGAATCAGACCTGGTGTGGACCCTCTCCTACTGGATAGTTTCCTCAGCCTATGCCTCAACAACAACTTCAGTTGCCTTCCAATGCACCCCTAGGAAACCTAGCCATTAGACCCCAACTTCCTATCTAACCTAACCCAAATCCGAATAATAAAGGGGTCTAGCAAACAGACACCTTGAACCTTCCATCCTAGAACATTTCTACCGTGGGGCTCAATGAAATAAATTTACGGTCTGGCCAGGTAGTAAATGCACCTACTTCACCGATTATCACAGAACAATTTGAAGGTGGAGATACAGAACCAGAACAAGGAACAGTTAGGGAGAATTCGTATCTAAATATAACAATTAGACACTCTCAAAGTCGTCCCTAATCAAGGTCATGTAACTTCTCCTCGATACCCTAAAAGATTGACCTTGAGTAAGCCAAACCCTCAAGCAGAATTTGACTTCCTAGGGGAATTGCAGAATCTCTTTGTTAAAATACCTCGGTTACAAGCTATGAGGGATGTACCTATATACGCAAAAACTCTAAACGAATACTGCTCAAAGAAACCAGGGAGGAAACCTAAGGACCCATTAACCATTCATGTAGTGGGAAGACTATCCGATATCATGTTATGAAAATCATGCCTATAAAATATGAAGACCCTGGGAGCCCGATTCTAATAGTACAGATTAATGGGGTTGAAATCCCGAACGTACTGGTATATTTGGAAGCGGCCATTAACATTATCATTGCTGAAACAATGAACACATTAGGACTTGGAAAAATCAAACCAACCCTTACTATCCTGGAGCTTGCAGATAGATCCACAATTTAGCCAGTGGGGAAATTAGAGGATATGATCATTTTAGTAGATTCATGGCATTACCCTGTGGACTTCCTTATATTACAGACCCGATCTTCAGTAGGTGGTCACCCATTGATCCTAGGAAGACCCTGGCTTGCAACTGCAGATGCCTACATAGGGTGCTGATCTGGGCACATGATTATTTCTAGTTCTGTTTCCGATTCAACCTGACATATTCTAGAATCTGCTATGAGTTGTGAGACACAGGAAAACATTGAATCAGAAGATGGAATTGAAGACATTCCTGTAACCTCATCCCATGATAGTACTCCAATTGAGATTGGACCAGGGAAGACACTTAATATCAACCCAAACCTGTTTGAATCTCAGACAAAATAACTTTTGAAAGTCCTTCAATATCATCATGAAGCTTTTTCTTGGGATTATACCGACATGAAGGGTATCCCTGCCAACCTATGCACTCATCATATTTATATTAAGGAATATTTCCACCCTGTAAGACAACCTCAACGGAGGATGAATCTTGCTCTCAAAAACATTGTCAAAGAAGAATTACAAAAATTGTTGGATGTAGGATTCATTTACCCCATCTCAGATAGCCAATGGGTATCCCCACAAGTTATTGTTCCCAAAAATAATGGTAAATGGTTGATCCATGTAGATTACAGGGAATTAAATAAGGCAACACAAAAAGACCATTTTCCTTTGCCATTCATGGACCAAGTCCTGGATACCTTGTCTAGGAAGAAGTTATTTTCCTTCCTAGATGGATTCAGTGGATAAAAATAGATCCAGATAGCCCCAGAAGACCAGGATAAAAAAACCTTTACATGCCCTTAGGGAACCTTTGCATACAGGGTCCTCCCGTTTGGCCTGTGTAATGCTCCTGCTACCTTCCAGAGGGCAACCTTGGGAATATTTTCTGATTTGGTCGATGATAGCATTAAAATCTATATGGATGATTTTACACCATATGGAAATTCATTTGAGGAAGGATTGGAAAATTTAGAGAAGGTACTCAAAATATGTAAACAGACTCATGTATCTCTGAGTACAGTCAAATTCCATATGATGAGGGAAGAAGGAGTAGTATTGGGACATTTTCTCTCAGCTGCTATAATTCAAGTTGATCCGGCTAAAGTAGAGGTAATATTACACTTCCTGGTACCCAAAACACCTACCCAGGTACGTAGCTTTATTGGATGTGCTGGTTATTACAGATGCTCTATAGAAAATTTTTCTAAAATAACACATCCATTGTTTCAATTACTAACAAAAGATGTAGAATTCTTTTGGACTGAAGATTGTGAGATAGCTTTCACGAAAATAAAGGGGCTGGTGTGCATGGCTCCAAACCTTCAAGGACCTAATTGGACGTTACCATTTCACATAGATATTGATGCTTCTCAGAAAGCAGTGGGGGCTGTTTTAGGACAACAAGTAGAAAAAACATCATACGCAATTTACTATGTCTTCAAGAATTTAATTCCTGCTGAACTAAACTATACGGTGATAGAAAAAGAATTCCTAGTTATCATTTATGCCATCAACAAGTTCCGGCATTACATGATCGGTTACTCTACTATTGTCCATACTGATCACGCAGCAATCAAGTATTTGATGAATAAACCCATTACTCCTGGCCGTATTACAAGATGGTTGCTATTGCTTCAAGAATTTGATATTACAATAGTAGAGAAGCCAGGAAAAGATAATGTAGTGGCTGATTTCATATCTAGAATGGATAACAATAATGAATGCACACCTGTAGAAGATAGTTTTCCCGATGAACATATTTTTGCAGTTTCTACTAAACCTCCGTGGAATGCAGATATTGATATTTATCTTCCTATAGGGAAAGTGATTCCTCATTTCTCATACAGGGAACAACAGAAAATTATCCATCACAGTGCCCGATATTCTTGGATGGCAGGGTACCTTTTTCATATAGGAGCAGATAAGTAGATCCGACGATGTGTGTCTGAGGATGATATTTATGAGGTATTGAAAGCTGCCCATGATGGCCCTTGTGGAGGGAATTTTGTGAACAAAATAAGATGCGATAAGGTGCTACAAATGGGATATTTCTGGCCTTCCATTTTTTGTGACGCTCAGAATTATGTTAGGAGGTGTGATAGTTTCCAACGAATGGGGCAACCTGGTCGAGCTGATGAAATGCCTTTGCAGGCACAAGTAGTCCTCAAGCCTTTTGAGAAATGGACTATTGACTTCGTTGGACCCTTTAACCCACCCTCCTATCAAAAAGTCCACATCTTGGTCTGTACTGATTATGTGACAAAGTGGGTGGAAGCCAAAGCTGTTGCAAAAGAAACAGAGTAGGTGGTCCCTAATTTTCTATTTGAAGAATTTTTTGCTCGTTACGGTACTCCAAGAGAGATTGTTTCAGATGGAGGAGCTCAATTCACATCACACAAAATAGAAAATCTCATGCAGAAATATGGGGTCAAGCACAGAGTGACATCTCCATACCACCCCTAGGCGAATGGACAAGTGGAAAGCACGAACAAGACATTGGAAAATATTTTGACAAAAATTGTGGCATACCATCGTCGAGATTGGGCTCAGAAGCTCTTGGAAGCTCTCTGGGCGTACAGAACAACATGGCGGAATACAACTGGGTTTTCACCGTTCGAGTTGGTTTATGGGAAATCCCCATTTTTTCCGATAGAATTTGAAATTAGTACGCTCATAACAACTTTGGAAGTTGGGTTAGATTTATCAGATGCCCAGAAACACCGACTGGCTCAGATCAATGAACTTGATGAAATCCTTTCCATGGCGGTCCAGTGAACTATTTCTATCTAGCAGTAGAGAATGAAATGGCACGATAAGTTTATTAAAAATAAGGTGTTTCAAAGTGGATATTGGGCACTACTTTATGACTCCCATTTTAAGGATTTTAAAGGGAAGCTTTGCTCTCGTTGGATGGGACCTTATAAGTTGGGCACTATATTTCATAACGGAATAGTAAGACTAGTTACAATTTATGATACACACGCTTCATTTATAGTCAATGGACATCGCCTGAGATTATACCACTGCCCGACCTCTAAGGATGCTTTTATTAAACAACTCTCTGAGAAATTTGGTTTGAAGGTCGTCAGTGCAGAGAATCCTTCCTCTGCACCAGTATTGTATATATATATATATATAAAATAATAATAATAATAATAATAATAATAAAAGCATAAAGAATTATATTGTTTATCTTATTTGTCTTTTTCCAGGAGTTACTACTAAGGAGTAAAAATCAAAGAATTTTTTTTTTTCAAAGTATCAGTTGCTGCCACCCATGGTGCTGTTATTCGGTTGCTGTTACTCAGTTGCTGCTACTCATGGTGTTGTTACTCGGTTGCTACTACTCATGATGCCATTACACCAGATGCTGCTACTCGATGTTGTTACTCCTTAATCGATGCTACTACACCGGATGCTGTTACTCACATTGTTGTTACTCTGGATGCTGCTACTCCCACTACTATTACTCTAGATGTTGTTACACTAGATGTTGTTACTCCAATGCTGCTACTCGATGCTCTCACTCCTTAATATATGCTCCTACACCGGATGTTGTTACTCACATTGTTGTTACTCCAGATGCTACTCGCACTGCTGTTACTCCAGATGTTGTTATGCCAGGTGCTGTTACTCCGATGCTGTTACACCAGATGCTGCTACTCGATGCTAACACTCCTGATGTTGTTACACCTGATGTAGTCGCTACTCAATGCCGACACTCCCGATGTTGTTAAACCACGTTGCTGCTAACACTCCTGATGTTGTTACACCACGTTGCTACTACACCAGATGTTGTTACTTTGATGCTATTACACCAGATGTTGTTACTCCGATGTTGTTATTCTGATGCTGTTACTCCAATGCCATTACTCGTACTGCTACTACTCCATCCACATCATTAATCGCCATCATCCTACCAACCGTCACTTTGTTCAGGTAGGCCATCAGGTACGCCTCCACGTGACTTTTACTGATTTAATTAAATATCCCATGTGAATATTTTAATGCTGCGGATGACAAAAATTTAAATTGGGGGGGGGGGGTGTTGTCATAGTTAAGGACGGCATAATAATTGCCTCATAAACCAGTATGACAATCTGTTCATGGTCCACCTTACGATTCCCATCAACATGTGGTGTCATCATTCAATACATATTGGGATCCGCAATATGTCTCATCCAACCTATACGAAACAATTATTATTTCTATTCACCACACTTACCATATTCTTTTATGATTTTTCTTGGTTTTCGAGAGTTACCGTCCGTATTTACTGTTACCACCTTTCCATTTTCACCATGTCGTTTCTCCGAATTTGGTATCCACCACCTCGCCCAATGGTCTGCTGTTACAGAGAGTGCTGCTACAAGTCTCCAGAGTATGGGTGGGTTGGCTGTGTAGTATGAGCCTGAAAACACACCTTTAGTTCACAACAATCCAGAAGTATGGAAAATATTTGTTGACGCGGGGTGTGATACCTACTTTGACAGATTGTAGGGGTTTGATGGAGGAATCACAATGGAATTTGCACTCAATTTAGAGGAGAATTATTCGCGGGTTAGAGTTTTGGAAGTCCGTGTCACAAAAGAGGTAATCGCAGAGGTTAGCGGGCTGAGACAATAGGGGCAACAACGGTTTGCTTTGAAAGTTTCTCTCCTAGAATTTCCAGAATTGTTCTTGCAGGTAGGAGAAAGTGTCATTCAAATGGGCAGAGGATACGAGCACATAACCATGTTGTATCCTTGGAATGAAGTTGCAGGTTTTGTAATAAAATACATTACATGCGTGAGGGTCGGGCCTTAACTCTGTTCAAGTATCACTTTAAAATTCTAACGCACCTCTGATTTCCACAAGATCAGGTGCATGCCTTAAACATGCCCTTCTTCCTATTGAAACAGTTGCAACATATGGAACAGTCTACTCTGCGCTCTCGCCGAATGCTGGCAGTTCTTTCTAACCATGGATTGGTGCGATTATTGGTCGTGCATGCAATGGGTAGGTTTCGGGTCTCCTGGGTGGAATTCTGCGGGTCCTCAGAAGAAGAGGTAGCAGCTATGATTGCTACTAGAGAGGAGGAACCAACCTCTCCAGTTGTTCTGGTAGAAGAAGAAAATTCAGAAGGAATTAATCAAGAGGAACCCGAGGAAATGGAAATGGAAGTTGATCAAGAGGAACCCAAGGAAGAAGAGATGATGGTTGATCAGGAGGAACCTGAAGAGTTGATATTGGAGGAGGTAATTGGTGATACAGTCGAGGCTGCCACACAAGAACCAGCCTCGCTTGAAAATCCCGCAGAAGAGGAGATGAGAATGGAGGAAGTGATTGGCAACAAAGCCGAGGCTGGCACACAAGAACCAGCCTCTCTGGAAAAACCCACAGAAGAAGAAATGTGAATGGAAAAGGTAATTGGCGGCACAGAGAAGGATACCACACAAGAACTAGCCTCTCTTGAAGAACCCACAAAGGAAGAAATTATGGACATTGTGTAGGAAGTCGATACTGTTATACAATTGACAACTTTTGTTAATGAAGGACAAAGGAGTGAAATGGTGGACATAGAAATGGAAAGTGATGTTGTTTTGCAAAAAAAAGCATCACCTGCCCATATATATATAGATGTTGATACACAAGAACCACCCCCAATTCGGCTAGAACAGGAGAAGTCAGCCTGCGAAATTGACTCTAGACCTCAAGAACCGGTACTGATTGTGAAAAAAGAGGTGATTCGTGAGGAACAAGAAGGAAAATAAGGAATGAACCAAGAGGTCGATACTGTTCCACAAGAACCAGTGTCGACCCATGAAGAAGAAATGGCGATCAAGGGGTAAGAAGACAGAAGGGAAATAAGCTGCGGAATTGATGTTGCCCCACAAGAACCAGCATTGCCCCCGGTTGAGGTAGTAATGCGCGAAGTTTCAGTTCAAAACAGAAATGAAGGTGATGAATCTGTTTCTTGTTCTACGTTCCAGTCCCTGATGCCTAGAGGGGCGAGGGGATTCCGCTCACCCAAACGTTTAATGGAAGAAGTAGCTATCCCCCCAATGCTTAAATTTGTTGACACGGCCAAGATTGGCCCAACCACTACCGAACTAGAACACTTAGAGGCTTGCGAAGAAGACAAAGTTCCCATGGAAACATCGGAACATAGAGTGGTCAAAGAAATTTTCGACCAGACGGAAAAAGTTCCTAAAGGAAACATTGAAGAAGAAACCCTTGGATATAGGGAGCCTAGCCAGAAGGGCTTGACAAGAGAATCCATGGAGAATACCAGCAGTGTTCCACCACCTTTTGAGCCTGTCATAGGCCCAGAAACTGAATTCATTGTTAAACAGGAATGGGTTGAACAATGTGAGAAAAGAAGGCTACCTCTCAAGAAGAAGTATCAGCTGCAGTTCAGTGAAACCATGAGACTAAAAAGGGAGGTTCGGGATTTGAAGAAGCAATTTTCACGATCGAAAAGGAAGGTAAAAATCTACAAATGGAGGGCAATAAAGCCGAAGATCAAGGTCTCCACTGCAACTACCCAGACTGGCCCAATCGAAGAGTTGTTTGAAGGTCGAGAATTTGCATTGGCCGCTGAAATTTAGAAGTGGCAGTCTACTGCGAGCGACCATAAGAAGGAAACAACTAGGGTTCAAGAACAGGTCACCAGATTTGTCACAGGATACATGGATCAGTTATGCAAGGTGCGGCTGAAGCAGGCCAAACAGAAGGCCAAAATAGAGGAGTTGGAAGAACAAGTGCAGTTGTTGAAGACAGATAAGGAGAAGATGTTCTCCCTGGCATAGTAGGTAATGGCCTGCATACCTCCTGCACATAGCTATGCCTTATTCCTTCATGAACAATTTCTTTTCTTTTGTATTGAAAGTATATATAAGGAGATTTGGTACGAAATTGAGGACCCCATTCAATTTCTCCGTATTTTAAAAATTCATGATATTATAGGACAACACTTAATGTGCGAGCTCTACATGCATGGGTATTACTTAAGGCATGATTAGTCCTTTAACCTCATTCCATTCGTGGGGGACATACATTTAATGGCTTTCACCTCTTATACCATGAATCAGATCAAATGGAGAAAGACCTGGGATACATTTGAAGAAAATAAAGCTGGAAATCCATTAATGATGAGAAGAGAGCATGTTCAGTCCTCAAATATTTATAACAAGCATTATACATTTCTACATATTGAGGGCCATAAAGAACACATGTTGGCAACCCAGAAATGGTGTGTTGACCTATGTGTTGGCTAGATTATGATGTTTCGCAAGGAAGCACTGGACAGTTGTCAGAAAATGTGGATGTTGTCATCCTCAACCGTCAGAGAAAGAGAACCATTTGGGGCACCCAAATTTGCATGGGCTTTAGAGAGAATGCCACGTTTCGCGACATACATTCATACTTGTGGGGTTAGATGGATGGGCTCAAGGTTTCAATTTCTCCCTCTCTAGTTGCCAGCCAAGTGATATACTCCTGCATACAATGTTGATCCAGACTGGTGGAAGGATGTTGTTTTGACAGAGGGATATAAGCCGTCAGGAACTGAAATGGCTGCAGAATATGATCTCACATAGCTTCATGCTGATCACAGTCGATCCAATCCTGATATGAGGAGACAATGAGCTGCATGAGGACATGAAGATAGACCAGTTGGGGGGAGATGTTGGGTACCATAATTATATACTCTTCTCTCCCATTTTACCCTATCTTTCTATCTCTTTGTGCCATTATTACTCTTAAACATATGAGGTAAAAAACTTTTCCTTATCTTTCGTGGGATATTTGATTAATGAGGTATTTTTCATGGAGGTTTTACCTTTTTACATATTGAATCCGATATTTCTACAGATTTGGCTAAAACAGGAGCGTTTCAGCTATAAGTCAAGGAACAACCTATCATCTCCAGCGTTTTGCTCATGTGTTGTTACAACGTAACAGGCTTGTTTGTATCAGCGCCATTTCAAGACTTTTCACTGTTTCTTTCTGGGAAACTAGGTTGCCATTGTAACAAGATGTATTTTTGTAACTATGGAGTTGCTGAGAGGAATTGGGGGTTTCAGGACACTTGTATAAATAGGCCTGCGGGCTGTGAATCGGGGTTAAGCCCTTTTACATACAGATCTTGTAACAAACCTCTTTTGTCATTAATTGAATGCACATCAGCTTGCTGTTTCTTCTGTAATTCGTGAGTTTGTCGCAACCCTGATTAGAGAGTTGGTCCCACTCTTCTGATTAGGTGTTGCGACAAACTCACGAATTACAGAAGAAACAGCAAGCTGATGTGCATTCAATTAATGACAAAAGAGGTTTGTTACAAGATCTGTATGTAAAAGGGCTTAACCCTGATTCACAGCCCGCAGGCCTCTTTATACAAGTGTCTTGAAATCCCACTCTTCTGATTAGGTGCTGCATTTTCCTTTTTCTTGCAGTGTTTGTATTTTAGTGTGATTTATTTACTGTTGTTATAGTTTACGTTTAATTGTTGTAAATTCCCTTTAAATTCTGCAGTTTATTTAATTGCTATTACAGTGGTCTGTGTGTTATGGATTTAAACCTGTGATCTACAACAGGTCATGTGCTTATATCTGCATATACTTTGTTGTTAGTATTGAAATAACTAATGCCCTCGGGTTGATAATTTATGTGGAGAAAGGGTTGACTTTTGCTCATATCCGGACACCAACACTCGAGTCAATCAACACTATTACCTTTTTCTTCTTGATATGTCCTTCTATCTTGAGAGTTTGAGGATTGGTAATTACTGTCAATGCATTACAGGATATGGTCGGACTCATTTCTTCTTTCTCTAGGGTTGGTTCTTGGTGTATATCCTCTTCTTTTGAAGTTTCTTGTTCATTTTCTTCCTCATCTTCACAATCTATGTAAAATAATTTCTTCTCAGCACACTTATGACCGTTAGTGTATTTTCTATCACAACTATAACAAAGCCCTTTTGCTCTTTTTTCTTCCAATTATTGTGGTGTCAACCTCGTAGGTTGTGGAAGTCTAGGAGTAGCAAGACTTCCATCTTTATATATGTGGGTGGTAGGTTTCCTTGTCACCATAATTTTACTTTGAATTTTTCTTTCCAACCTGAAATATGACTTCTCCAATGAATCAAGTTACCAAAGGCAAACCTCATGTTGGAGGTTATCCTTTAAAGTCCCTATGAAGACATCAATCCCGTGTTCCTCTAGAATATCAGTTACCCTTATATTTGATTTTTGGAAGTCCTCAATGTGCTCCACCATTGTACCTTTTTGTTTGATATTTATCAATTGGATAAATAAGGTGTTTCTCTTTGTATCCTCATAATGTGCTATCATTTCCTCCTAAAAATTGGCCAAGTGACACATTTTTTACAAGAGAAAAGCCATCAATACCATACAAATGTATTTTGTTCTAAATGTAAAGTTTCAATGCGCATCTTTTGTGTGTTTTTCACATTATGGAGATCAAAATATTGCTCCATTTGTAGTATCCATGTTACGAAATCCTTGCCATCAAACTTCCTCTTATCCATATTTGGAATATGTTGGGTCTTATATCCAACATTAGAGTTTATGAAATAGCGATTAACATTTATTTTGTTCTCAACATGAGTTTCTTGTAATACCTTTTCACCATTAGGAATCATTTCTTGTATCAAATATGTCAAACCTTCCTTCAAACCTTCCATGTATGCTTTTATATCATTCTTCATGCCTTCCATGTTAGCTTCCATGTCATCCATATTAGCTTCCATGTCATTCTTCAAACCATCCATCTTAGCTTCCACGCATTTCTTCAAACCATCCATATTGGCTTCCATACCTTTTTTCAAACCATCCATATTAGCTTCCACGACTTTCTTCAAACCATCCATATTAGCTTCCACGCCTTTCTTCAAAACTTCCATTTCATTTTTTGTTGCTCTTTGCAAGAGCGAAATTTGATGCACATTTGATGCACTTGCTCTTGTAATTTTGATATATCATGTTGCACTTCTTCCTCTTCATGAGTCATAGTAGAGCCTTCTGAGGGCTTAATGGGTGTTGAATTATTTTTAGGGGGCATTTTAGAACCCAATACTGATATATATGCTTCAATATGCCCTTGGAATCACTTCAAACTGATTTTTCAAACAAGACTTATGAAATTTGATAAAAAAATACACATCTTTTTCTTGCTTTTGATGAGCTTGATATTACAACTGAATCATCTCTACAATTTTAGATCCTCAATATCTAAAATTTGGTCCTGTAGTAGCTCTTTGAATCTTATTTCGAATTCCACATGTCTGGCCTGATTTCGATTCTTCAAGACAAATTTATGCCTAATCTCCCACAATTACCTAATTATGGACTGGTTCAGTAGAGCGAATTTGTATGACTTGCCTTGTGTCACTATTTCCTCCTTAGGCTCTAAAAGTGATACATGGGAACCTAAAGTATGTGTAATTTTGACCACTTTTTATAGAATTCCAATCTGATGCTTAGAGAGAGATTTATGACGATTTTACGAAGGTCACCTCTTTTAGATGAAATTAGGGAGCCTGCAACAACCCTAACTTCCACGGATCATATCTCCTAAATTATTTCAAACCAAGATCTAAAAGTTTTACACGAAGTTCCTCAAGATTTCTTCGAAATGGGTTTTGCGTTTTATCATCTGAACCTTTGTAGAAAAAATTTTATAGTGAAAATTCCATGATGACCTGTTTGAAGAAGCAAAACCCTAGAATCCAAAGCTCTAATACCAAAGGTTATGAAACCAGCTCCAAAAATAGAAGAAAAGAGAGAACAACGCCTTAGAAATAAGACACTTCAAGGGGGAAACCTCGTTTACATTACATAAATGAACAATTCTTGGATGATTCAAATGACAAAACCTCCTTTCTATATACATGAGTCCATGGGGTCACAATATAATCTTAGTCGACCTAACAATAATAATGTAAGGGCACAATAATAACAATATGCGGGCTACAGGGGTACAAAAATAGCAATAAAGGGGCTACGTTAACAACAATAAGGAAATACACTAGTAATATAGGGACCTAAAATGCTCCCTTAGCTGGTGCACTCAACTCTCCCCCCCACATTTTTTTTTTTTGAATTCTCCCTTCGAGGTCATATTAATGAGCATCATCTGTAGACACTATCCTGAGCTTGATTCTCAGATATTCAAATGGTTCTCTAGCAAGCAATTTTGTAAATATGTCTGCTATCTATTCCTTTGTGGGGATGTATTCCATATTTACTACCTTCTCAACTACTTGTTCTATGAGAAAGTGGTATTTTATAGGTATGTTCTTGGTCTTCGAATGAAGCACAAGATCTTTCGACATGCTTATTGCATTTGTATTATCACATTTGATAGGAATATGCTCATTGAAGTTTATTTTCATGTCTTGAAGTGTTTTTTTCATCCACATCACCTGTGTGCAACAAGCTACAGCTGCTATGTATTCAAATTTAGTTGTGGATAGAGAGACTGATGTTTGTTTCTTGCTTAGCCATGCCACAGACTCTCTCCCAGATAGAACACACCATCGCTTGTTATTTTCCTGTCATCCACACAACTGGCCCAATCCACATCTATATATGTTGTTAGTCTAAAGTCTTTACCTCTCAGATACCATAATCCATAATTTGTAGTTCCTTGTAGGTATCTAAATATCCTCTTGGTTGCTAACATGTGATATTTTTTGGGTGCTGATTGATATCTTGCCACATTATGTCTGGTCTAGAAGTTGTTAGATATAACAGAATTCTTATCATAAACTTGTAAATTCTTTGATCTACATCTAGCGATCCGTCATCTACACATGGGTTGCATCTAGTAGTCATGGGGGTTGACATAGGTTCACATTCTTCCATTTGGAACCTTTTTAACATATCTCTCAGGTATTTTTCTTGTGAAATAAATATGTCTTTGACCTTCTGTAGGATTTGAAGTCCTAGGTAGAAGGTAAGTTATCCAATCATTGACATCTCAAACTCCGACTTCATCTCTTCAACAAATCATTTTACCAAACCATTTTAATTGCTTCCAAACATGATGTCATCTATATATACAACGAGGATTAATAATTCGTCTTCATTAGCCTTTATGTATAGATTACTATCAACTCCTCCGTTCTTGAACCCTAGTTTTTGAAGGTACTTGTCCAACCTGGAATACCATGCTCATGGTGAATTTTTAAGACCATATAGAGATTTATTTAACTTGAAAACATAGTTGAGCTTATTCAATAATGAAAAACCTTTAGGTTGTTCCATGTAAACTTCCTCCTCTAGGTCGCCATTTAGGAAGGCAGACTTCACATCCATTTGATACACCTTGAAATCATTGTAGCATGCAAAAGCCAAAAACATCCTAATTTATTCCATTCTCGCGACTGGTGCAAAATTTTCTTCATAATCAAGACCTTTTATTTGAGAGTACCCCTTACATATTAGTGTGGCTTTATTTCGTATTACTTGACCCTATTCATTCATCTTGTTCTTGAATACCCACTTTGTGCCAATGGAATTATTTCCAACAGGTCTTGGTGTTAGATCCCAAGTCTTGTTTTTCTCAATTTGGTCTAACTCTTCGTTCATAGCATTGATCCAATTTTTGTCTTTACTTTCCTCATCAAAATTCTATGGCTCTATTTGTGACAACATAGCTAGATGAAATTCTTCAGGATTTTCTGCTAGTTGTCTTCTTGTTTGATCTCCTTTAGTTTTGTCTCCAATAATATATATATATACAACATAGCTAGAAGAAATTCTTCAAGATTTTATGCTAGTTGTCTTCTTGTTTGATCTCCTTCAGTTTGGTCTCCAATAATATATAAAAATGTATATATATATATATATATATATATATATATATATATATATATATATATATATATATATATATATATATATATATTCTCCGGATGATTCTTTTGAGTGTGTCTTGAGGTCCCTTTTGAGTACATATATGTATCTTCTGATGTTTCATCCTTCTCTTCACTATCTTGATTGTCATAATGATGATGATCTGGAGGGTTAATAAAGTTTGCGATTTTGGTTTTATCTTGTGATTCTTCATCGAATATTGCATCGATGCACTCCACAATATTATGCAGCCTCTTATTATAGCACCTGTATCCCTTATTTTTGATGAGTATCCTAAAAATATTCCTTCATTAGATCTAGCATCATACTTCCCTAATTTTTTATCATTATTTTTTCTAAAGCATTTACTATCGAAAAGTCTGAAATGCTTGACTAATACTGGTTTCCTGTTCCACAATTCATATGGTGTCTTGTCACAATTTGGTATGAGATGTGCCTTGTTGAGGATATGAACTATTGTATGTACTACTTCTGCCCAGTAGGTTTGAGAGATGTTTCTTTCTTGCATCATAGCTCTGGATATTTGTTGAAAATACTTGTTATGCCTCACTGCAACTCCATTATGTTGTGGTGTATCTGCAACAATATACTATTGTTTTATGCCAAATGCATTACATAGGTCCACAAAATCATCTGATGTGAATTCACCTCCTCTTTTTGATCTGATGCACTTTATCTTACACCCTGTTTAGTTTTCTACCAATGCCTTAAATATTTTGAATTTTTTGAATGCATCAGACTTTTATTTGAGAAAATCCACCCATGTCAATCTAGAATAGTCATCGATTATCAACATGAAATATTTTTCTCCTCCTGGTGCATATGTTCTTGAAGGCCCGCACAAATCCATGTGAAATAGTTATAGAGGCTTACTACTTGATAGCTTGTCTTTGACTTTGAATGATTTTCGAGTCTGATTTCCCATTGGGTAGACCTACATATAGTATTTTGAGGCTTATTTATCATTGGTAGATCTCTAACTACTTTTTTTCTTAGTTTTATGATGTGATCAAAATTGATATGTCCCAATCACCTATTCCATAGCCAAGATTCATCAAGTTTGTTGATGTAGCATCATTCACTCTCATATTTCATGATGTGTACATTACTCTCTGTTCAAACCCCCTTAAATAGAATTTTTCCTGTAGTGATTGACCCGAGTTCACAATCTTTAGCTCCAAAGAGAACCTCACAACCTTTGTCGCACATTTGACTTACACTTAGCAGATTGTGTTCTAGACCATCTACAAACAATACATCTTGAGCCTTTCCTCTTCCATTATTCAGACTGACAATCCATTTTCCTTTAATTTCCTCTACTTTATCATTGTAGAATGTTACATTACTAGATTTCTTTTCATCTAAGGTTACAAACTTGGTTATGTATCCGGTCATATGTTTAGAGCATCCATTTTCCACATACCATTGACTGTTTTGATCTTGAGCATATAGAACTAGATCACACTAATTAATCTTCTTTATCCATTATATGTATCCATTTGTTCTATAATTATTCCGATATGAAGGTTTATTATCCTTAATATGACATTCATATGAATTGTGTCCAATCTTGTGACAATAAAAACATTCGATATTATTACAGAGAGGAGTATATACACGTGTGAATCCATTATTATCCTTATTTCCTTTTGAATTTCCAAAATAAAATATTTTTACATAAGTTCTACAGTCTTTGGCTTTATGTACAAATTTTTTACAGTAGTAGCAATACCAATAGAAGAAATATCTGCACCTGGTAGAGGGTGATGGTTGGGGATATAACCATCTAGACATTTGAAAATTCTATCTTCTGAAGCAGTATGGTCTATGCTCGTTTGTTTTTTTGTTTTTCACTCCTTTTGTCTCCTGTGTTTTTTCAATAGTGTTTCTTTGCAGTTGTTCATTTGATGTTGAAGTGTTTCCCAGATTTTTGTTCTCAGATTGATGAGAGTTACCTTTGTCTCCCATGACATCTTTTACAAAAATGATTTCCTTATTATCCTCTACCTTAGACTTACTGGATTCTCCTTCATAGCCTAACCCAACCTTTACAAATGGACATCTTTGAGAATTTAATATCTTGTCTAATTATTCATAACCTTTTATGTATTGAATGTTCATAGTTAATTCAATTTGAGCCTTCTCTAATTTCTTCCTCATACTTACCACCTCTTCTTCCAATCTTTCACACTCTTGATTTTTCTCTTTTATTTGTTGCATTAGAATATCTTCCACCTTCTTTGCTTCTTCAAGTTCAACTTTGAATTTAATAATGTCTTCTGAATTTGATTCTTCTTTTACATATTTTAGAAGAATCTATTTATGCTTTCTATTCTTCAGTTTAAGCTTTTCTATTTCATTCATAGCACTAACCAACTCCCCCTCAAAAACTACCTCACATTCTTCTTCAAATTCCAGAAAATATTTTTCAAGCTCTTACAAAGCCATCAAAATGAATTCATAGGTTCCATATTCACTAGAGGATTCATTTGAGCTTTCAGATGCACTACTGTCTTGTTTAGCATAAAATGTTTTTCTATTAAATATTTTATCTTTCTGCATATTATTGAATTTTTTTTTATCTTTCCCTTTTTGCTAATTTTCTGCTTTCTTATAGGGACATTTTGAGGCATAATTCCCCACTCTTCCACAATTAAAGCACTTAAATGGAATTTTCCCTTTCTGCTTACCTGTGCCTTTCTTCAATCTTTTAATGAATTTTGCTTATTCTTCATCAGAACCTGAGCATGAACATTCATTTTCTTCTATGAACTTGTCTACCTTGAAGGTTGCCTCCCTGATGTTTGAATTCCCTTTTGGAATTCTCATCTCATATGCTGTCAAGATCCCAAGTAATTGGTTTATGGTCAAAATTTCGAAGTCTTGTGTTTCTTATATGGTTGAAACCTTAGGATTAAATTTAGATGGTAATGATCTCAATATTTTCTAAACTATTACACTTTCTTTAAATTTTTCCTGGAGACCTATCATGATGTTCACAACTTCAACAACTCTTAAGAATAATTTAGCTATATCTTCATCTTCATTCATTTTTAAGGTCTCAAGCTGTGTTTTATATACTTGCAACTTAGCCATCTTTACCCTTTTATCTCCCTCATGAATATTTTCTAATTTATCCCCGATTTATTTGGCTGTTTGAAAATTCATTAATTTGATAAATACTGACTCACATAGACCACTAAAAAGTGCATTCATTGCTTTTGCATTTGCTATGAAATCTAGTTTAGCATCTCTGTCACTAGTCCCTTCCTTTGGTTCTTCATATCGTACCATCACCGTAGCCCAGACTTCTATTCCAAGAGACATTAAGTAGGTCTTCATTCTCACTTTCTAGAAAGCAAATTTTGTGCTAGTAAATAATTGGGATTTATTCGTTGAGCATCCTTATAGACTAGCCATTTTGGTTACTTAAGACCTCCTTCCAGTTTTTATACTATTACTGAAGGAACCTTGCTCTGATACCAATTGATATTTAAGATAGGAAATTACTGAGAGGAGGGGGGGGGAGGTGAATCAGTAATTTAACTTTTTTTACTTTTGCTACTTTTTCTTTATTATTCAACTAATAATTCACATTCATGTTACATTGAATTCATTTTACAGGTGTCATGAAGAGAATTTTCAGATTTCTTATCAAGAGCTCAACATCATTCACATAGCATTCATAATCAGCACACACAGACACAAGATATGAGTGGAAACCCTGAAGGGAGAAAACCATGAATATTAGGTTGAAAGTGATGTGAAGAGAGGTTGCTACTCCTTATTACATCGGATTTTTTTAGGCTCCAACCTACAAGAGGCTACTACCTCCAAGGAAGCTCCAACTTCCACAATTTTTTTGCAGGCTACAACTCAGAGGAGGCCCCTACCTCAATAGGGAACAACATGTTCCTCTTCAAATTGTAACATATAAGAGGACACAAAGTTCTATATTAGAACATTAAGTTTCATATGATACTTACCTCATAGACCATTCTATTGTCAATATTTATTGTTGAATTGTTTATCCTCTTCCAATCTTCCTCTTCTACTACTGCATATTAATTTCTTCGTACAAAGACCCTTCTTCATTACATTAAAAAACAACAACACTTTATGCTTTATGTTGTGCCTTTTGTAAGAAAGCCTCCTTGGATGTTTTTCTTCCTTGCAGAATATGAAGTGAAGCATTGTCTCTTGGGCTTCCAACAGAAAATTGCTCTCTTACTTTATGTTTAGTTTTGAAAATATTTGTATTAGAAAAAGATATTGTAACATTTCAATCAGAAATGATGACAAGTGACAAATCAGAATTGTATTGTCTACATTTTCTTTTTAATGAAATATATGTCTTTCAAATTTGTATTAATATATTATGTCCTTATTGACACTTTTTAGCCTTCATATTTATTAGCATAGCCTTTGCACTTCACATCACTTTCAACCTTTTGTAAAATAAAACTCAACATACATTAACATAATTTCAGTTAATGACATCAATGCCAATATTTCCAACATTATATTTTCCAACATGGGATTCAACATCAAACAATTGTTCCATACAAGCCTCAACAAAATGGTGTGATTGAAAGAATGAACATGACTATCTTAAATATGGTTCGCTCAATGATGTTTTTCAAAAATGTAAAGTTTATGTTTTGGGTTGATGCAATTATATGTGTATTATATATAAAAAACAAATTCCCATATCATGCTCTAAAAAAAACTCCTTATGAAATGTGGTATGGCCACATTCCTTGCTAAGTCATCTCAAGATCATTGGTTCCAACTAATATGCCTTTATTCCTAAGGAAAAAAGAAGCAAGCTTGATGTAAAGAGTCAAAAGTGCATCTTCTTAGTGTATTCAGATACCACCAAAGCATATCAACTTTACAATAATGCAAATAAGAAGTTTATATTGTTTAGAGATGTGATTTCTCTTGAATCTTTCAAGACTGACAATATTTTTTAGTGGAAACTTAATCATTTGGATATATTCAATCATCCAAAATATTATCATGAATTTGATAGTGAGATTCCACATCTTAAAGGGGGAGATCCCTATCTTGGATCAATCTATGTAATCTCCTTCTGAAGCACTGTCTCCGCCTCATGAAGTTATGGTCGCTCCTTCAAATCACAAATAACCTTAGAGTGATATGAATGAGAGGATTGAAAGGATAAAGCTTGATGCACCCCCATCTCAATCAACAAAGAAAACTGGACCATCTTGGAAAGGTTCCCTAAAATGGCTCACCAAAGCACTTGAAAATGTTCACCCTGACGACGTTGGAAATATACGAAATAGAAGTTCCACAAGACAACATAGAGGTTATGTAGATGATTCTAATTCTCTTTATTATATGGATGTTTCATATGATTGTGAATTTAATTTTTTTACTAATTTTGAGCAAAATTCCTTTAAATAAGTTGCTTCTCATAATGAATGGAAAGAAGCAATATAGGAGTATCATGCTATCATAAATAATGGAGTATGGAAGCTGTTGGACCCTCCATTTAGAACCAAACCTATTATTTGCAAGTGTGTCTACAAGATAAAATGTAAATTAGATGAATCACTTGACAAGCACAAAGCAAGGCTTAGGGAAAAATAATTTACATAGAAAGAAGGTGTCAATTATGAAGATACTTTTCCCCTACAAGAAAATACACCACCATCGACAATTTATTTTCCTTGGTAGCTCATAATGGATGGAAATTCCATTAGTTGGATGTGTAGACTACTTTCTTGAATGGATACTTGAAGGAAAATGTCTTCATGCCCCAACTAGAAGGATTTATTCTAAAGGGACAAGAACATAAATTATGTAAACTAATAAAATCCTTATAGACATAAAACAAGCACCATGAGCCAAGTATGAAAAATTGACTGAGTATCTTCTGAAAATAAATTTCAAACATTTTAATGTTTATTAAGCAACTCAATTAAGAAGAAAGTTGGAAAAACTATTGTTTATCTTATGGTATATGTAGATGATCTATTAATAACATGGAACAATGAAAAATATATTGCATCCATAAAGGAAGAGTTAAGGAAAGGATTTGAGATGAAAAATTTGGGACACCTTCACTATTCCTTGGGCATTGAAGTGACACAACATCTAATTTTATGCAACCAACTCATAAAATAGAAGAAAATATAGATCAATGACTTAAAAATTAGTCTCTTCGAGGGGAAACCACCTTTACATTACAGAAATGAACAATTCTTGGATGATACAAATGCCTAAGACCTCCTTGGTATATATAAGAGTCTAACATGTCACAATATAATCAGAGCCTACAGAACAATATAATGTAAGGTAAAAACAATAACAACAGTGGGCTTCTATGGGGAACAACAATAACACCATGGGGGATACATGGGAACAACCATAACAATAGGGAGGTACACTAACAATAGCAACAAGGGGATTACACTAGTATTATAGAGACCTAACATGCCTCCCTCCTTCAAAAAAATGTTGTCCTCGACGCTTGGGTAGTTTTGGATGCTTTTGTATAAAATTTTCATCCTCCCATGTGGAATATTCAACAGGTAATTTCTCCAAATTAATGAGATACTCTCAAATTGATCAAATCTATAGGTATCGGGTTCTAATTTCTGTCACTGCTTCAGGATCAAATATGATTTTTCCTTCTTCATTAAGTTATAGCAACACTATTTGAAATGGGATCTAGTCATCGATAACCTTCTTTAAGCATGAAACATGGAAAACTGGGTGTACTCGGGAAGATGCAGGAAGCTACAATTTGTATACCATAGTACAAATATTTTGTAAAACCTTGTAAGGACTATATTACTTGGGTGATAATTTATTATCCTTCTTAGCTTGCTTGAGGGACATTTGTTTATATGGTTGTAGTTGTAAAAATACCCAGTCCCCTACATAAAAATTTCTTTCACTGTGATGTTGATATGTCTGTTGTTTCATTTGATTCTACACCAGAGTGAGGTTATCCTTTGATATTTGGGTAGCTTGTAGTTGATGCTAAATTTGATCTTCCACTGCTTGAACCTTCGAAATTTCTCTTAAACATGATGTGATGGATGGTGGATGATATCCATTAAGTGCCATAAATGGGGTCATTTTTGCTGCAGTATGGAAGGAAGTGTTATACCACCATTAAAATAGAGGTAACCACTTGACCCATTGTGTTTTTTTATCAGATACAAAGCAACAAATATATCCTTCCAAACATTTGTTCACTATCTCAGTTTTCCCATCAGATTGAGGATGATAAGATGAGCTATGAGCTAATTGAGTACCAAGATAAGAAAATAATTCCATCCAAAAATTTCCAATGAAAATTTGTTCTCTGTCACTTACAATAATATTTATGTATCCATGAAACTTTTGAATTGTTTCCATTAATGCATTAGAAAATATACTAGCTTTAAAAGGATGAGATAATGTGAAAAAATATGTGTTAGTGTCCCATAATTTAGCAGATTGGTAGACCAAATGCACAGGGTAACATTAGACCAGTCTTTGGAGTCCTAGGACCTAGCCTTCCTGGACTCAGAGAGGGCTCTCTCTATTGTATGCAAAGGATATGAACTAGTTTTCTTTAGATGGTTGATTTTAGGCTAGTTGTTAAGTGTAGGGTTTGTTTGTTTGTTTTGGTTGGGTAAGATGAAATAGGTAGAATACGCGGAGTGAGAGATTACTAGATCATTGGGCTATGGAGTCTATGAAAGTCATGGATATCTCAACAATGAGTTAGAGTGCATCACAGGAAAAATCTAGTATGGACAATGGATCTTTAAGGTTATGTGTGAAGTGGAATGGAAATTAAGTTGGTGAGCACAGTAGGGCAAAGGGCAGTAAAGAATCCTTTGTAAAATACCCATAAATAAGAAGGTCTCAAATATTGATAAGAAAAAGATAATAATCATGAGATAGGGAAAACCATTAACTCAATGACAATACTTAAACAAATAGACATTCAAGACAAACATTCCAATGAAATATAGAAGGCGAGAAACTCATTTAACTTCTAGTGATTTCACCTTCAACGTTTGAAAACATATAAGATAAAAAATAACTTTAATCAATGAAGAGGGAATGCCTAAACATCAATGATCAAGCTACAAAGAAATTTAAGGAAAACTTCTTAAGCATAGACAAAGGGTATGATCAAAACATGGCCTCTTTGGCTAAAACCTAACAAGTGATACTTCAAATAGAGATTCCAAAACAGAGTTTAAATAAAATCAAATAGGCAGGGCTAACCATAAATCACATTTGAAAACTACTATATTGAACCATTCTTGGAATAAACAATCTTAGGGGGTCTAAGGAGCAATCAAGAATTCCTTAAAATGTCCTAGCGAAGGAAAACATCAAGGCAATAGAAGGCAGGAAGGACTAAGGTGCTTCAAACAAAATTTCTTAGCCTATACTTTTCTGTTCTACTACAGCATAGAAGGATGGACACTATGATAAACAAGAAAACATGAAAAAATTAGAGACACATCACCATTAACCAAGCTTAGGGATCCTGCAAGCAAGCCTTCATCATCATCAATCAAAGCAAATCATCCATAAGCTCCACAACACCAAATTGCTCTTCAACCTCAAAAAACCATGTATTGCTCTCAAAACTCATCAAATGGAAACATTTAAAATGAAGTCCTCATGCTATATTTAACTCAACAAAGGAGGGAAAAAACCCTAGTAGGGTTGGAAAATTTCAAAATCACTCATAAATGTCATTTATGCCAAAGAGACCATGCAAGGCCCAAGGCACAAATATCTCATGAAATAAATGCTAAAATAACTTCTTGCACCTAATTCTAGAGTGATTTGCCTAAAAAAACACTAAAATATGATTTTGCAATAAATGAGTGTGTTTTTTTTACTTTTGGTCCAAAACACACAGTGATTTCCATTACCGCAGCGCCACCTTAGGCAGAAAATAGGTCCTTTTGAAACAAAGTTTTGGACACCTTCCTAATGTCAGATTTTGGCCCATGATGGCCCTTTGGAAATCCAGATGAGTCTACTTTCTAAAAATACTCTTTGTTTTTTGATCTAGCTCCTATAACCTATCCAAAATGTCAAAATCCCAACACTGCTCTGTGCCTAGCGCCAGGCCTGAAAAGGAGGTGGAATGGTGAAAAATTAGGTGTTTTTGACCTTTTGAGGGGTTAAACGTGCTCCAATTGCTCTGAAATTTTATGAGAATAGTGTACTAGTGATGAGGAGTCCAAAATGTAGAGTTTTCCCTCTGAAGATGCTCCAGGGAAAACCGTAGCACTAGTGGCGCTATGCTAATAGGCCTCCAAAATCACAAAAAACAAAAGTTATCCAAATTACCTCAAAATTTGTGGAGGTCTCCTTCAAGGGGTTTGGGAGACCTGTTATGAAGTTGATGCCAAAATTCCAAGTCTAGCTTGGTATTCTCCTTCTTTTAGTGCTTGAATTTCAATGAGGGCTTTCTTCAGTTTGGCACAAGCAAGTTTGTTTTTCATTGCATAATGCTTGGTCATCTTTTTCTGGAGAGCAAGGCCCCTTTTTATCTTCTTAAAATATTTTTGTTCATTCTTATAGTACTGAATGATACGCTGAGCCATCTCAAAATCTCTCTCCATCTCCTTAATTTGTGCATCTTTTCTTTGGATTAGTACTCTAGTGGCCATCTCCTCATCTTCATTATCACTGTCTAGGTCAATGAATTGAGGCTTTGGTTTAGTTTTCCTGCCTCTCTTACCTTTCTCACCTCTCTCCGTATTTTTTTTTCCCTTGTCAGGCTTTTGAGCTAAAGAAGTTGGCATGGTCCCTTGCCTCTTGCATTAGGGGAATTTTGAGGTCTAAAATGGGCCTCCTAAGGAAAATGTACAATCAAAATTCACTTTAAGAGAACCTGTTAGTCATCAGTAATTTTAACCTATTTTAGATGACTAAATGCTTTGTCTCAGATTTCTAGAAATCAAAATTCAAGATTCATTGTGTCTTCTAGAAATCCCCTCAAAAATCAATTTTCCCCTATCCCTCCTCTTTTGTCTGCTATGGTCAATCTATCATCCTATAAGACCCCATCCTGGACTAATGTCCCTTACTCTATCCATGATTGCTATTTCTGTCTATAGCCCTATACCTCTGTTGCCTAAGCCCTCTTATTTCACAATTTGTTTGGCCAAGTTAAACCAAGTCTTCTCTCCTACTCACAAATGCCTCAAGCACTGTTGTGTCAAAATTTTGTTTAGAAATCCCTTCAAAGTAAAATAAGAATGTCTAGATATATAGGATGATGGTGCATAAGTAGAATGTCTAAACCCTGTATCTTCATTCAAAACCTTGGTTCAAACTTTCAGTCAAAATCCCATTCTAAGACCTTGAAAATAAGTCAATTAGGTTTTCCTAGGTCATGTGCCATCATGATTCTCATTCCATTGTTTGCACAGGAAGTAAAAGATGAATTCAAAAGAGCACTTAAGCAGCCTCCAAGGGTGCCCTCCTAGTCCAACTATAAAATCTGCAAAGAATAGACTATCTTATCGAAGCATTTATGTAGGGATGCCTTGAAGATTAGTCTAAAGCAAAGCGGAGGCGAAAAGGGACACCTAAGAAGGTTCAAAAGGTCATTTATAGTTGATAAAAAGGTACAGCAAGATGAAAGCTATAGGGAAGGTCTTGATCTCATAATAAGAAGTAAAATAATGCTCATCCAAAGGTCTGTGCAGATCTCAGAAAGTCAGTAACATATGAGCAACATGGTGCATTTCAGCAAAGATGATCATTGGAAAGGATGTTTGCCTCAAGCATAAGAATGGTAGAGGGACAACTGCCCTTTGCCACACTCCTGCAAAAGGAAAAAATTTATCATATGTGCCACAAGGTGAAGGAAAAGACTAAGACCACTATCAAGAAAGGCAAATCACACCGAAGAATAAAACAGTAGGTGTGCTTTGGTTGAAAATGAAAATTATGGCTTTTTGACAAACAATGGAGAAATAGTTGGGCTACAAAAGCTAAAAAACTCCTGAAATAAATCAGTGGAAACTTTGTGGAGAAAAAGTAATCAATTCAAAAAGATGATTTCTTTAAAAGACTTAGAGGGTATCTTTGTTTTCTTTTCTAAAAATATCCCTAAAAACTCAAAAATTGGGATAATAAACAAAATGATCATGCTAGGTGTCAAGGAGAACCTCATTCATCAAACAACAGGGTTGTCAAAAAGAATTCCTAATTGTCTTCAAGGGTAATATCAAAGGGCATAAATTCCACTAGATAAAAGGACCAACTTTGAGGTCTTAAAAGGTCAAAAAGAAGGGATTTTAAGGCATTATGCACCATCTCACTAACAGCAACAGAGCATCAGCTCAAACCCTGTTCTTTTACAAATAAATAGTCAAGAGTTTGTCTCAAAGGATATGGAGGTAAATATAGTGTTTAAAATCATCTTGCACATGAGCATAACAGGCTTGAATCATCATAGATCTGATCATTTGCCCAAGCTACAAAAGAAATATTGGTAAAAGGACTAGCTCCAAAAAAGACAGAGGCAAATAAAAAGTACAAAATGAGACTTTAGGAAGGAGGGTTTTTAAAGTTTAATTATTTTCAAAAAGGGGATATAAAGGCTTCAACAAATCCTTTCCCCCTCATTTCAACTTTTTACAAAACAAAGTGAATTTTTTCGGCTTCCGAAGGTGTCCTCGGGCAAAATTTCCTCGGTGTTGCACGCCTGTAAGTGGACGCTGCGGGCTTGAATATTGCTCCTGTGTTATTTTCTTCTGGATATTGCGTGCTTGAAGATAGGCGCTGCGCTTTTCTAGTCTCGCCCAACATGTAGGATTGGCCGCCCACCATCGCCCGATTCTGCGTGCAGCACTGCCCAACAGCGCTACGCTTCGGCAACTGCATCCATCACCCGAAACCGCATGTAGCTCCTGCCTTCCAAAAACATTGCGCGTTCACCACTGCTCCCATCACCCAACGCTGCACTCCTGCAACGGGTGTGCAGCGCTAGACGCATTTGCGTTCAGGCTTGACTGAGGTGCTGCGCTCCTGGTGTAAAGGTGCAACACTGCCAAGAAAAGTGCATAGGCACCCGAAATTTTCCAGAAAGCTCAAAATTTGCACCTTTTTACTATGAAGGATAGTTTAAAAGGTATTCTTCATAAATTACCACCTCCTCATGATTTTGTAAGTGATAAAAGCGCTAAGTAGGTCCAAGTTTGTGTCAAAGAGGGCTTCAAGGAAAATTGAAAGGGAAGCTTAACCTACTTTTTCCAAGTCTCCTAACCTTGTTTAAAAGCCTCAATATCTCTTTTAGCATTTCTCCTCATAAATTTCACAAGCCAACATCCTTTCTGTTTAAAGAGTTGGAGGAAGGGGTAAGGTAAACACCATGTCTGAAGAGGAGAGGGCTAACCTAAATGAAGAGACAAGTCTAAGAAAACAACAGAAGAAGGGAGGGAAGCCCAATAGGTTTGAACCCATAAGCACTACAGAACTAACAGCCTCACCTTCTATTCTTTCCTGTTTCCAAGAGTTAGGGTGTTTTGAGTTTTGTAGCAAAGTACAAGTGTTAGGTCCATATATTACTAGTATAGTCCCTTATTGTTGCTAGTGTAACCCCCTTATTGTTATTATTGTACCCCTGTAACCCCCATATTGTTATCATTGTGCCCTTAAATTATTATTTTTAGGTCGGCTAGGATTACATTGTGGCCCCATGGACTCCTATATATAGAAAGGAGGTTTTGTAATTTGTATCATCCAAGAATTGTTCATTCATGTAATGTATTAGAGGTTGCACCCTTGAAGTGGCTTATTTCTAAGGCGTTGATATCTCTTTTATTCTCTTTTTGGAGCTGGTTTCCCAACATTTGGTATCAGAGCTTTGGATACTAGGGTTTCGCTGCTCCAAACAGTTCATCATGGAATTTTCGCTATAAATTTTTTTCTACGAAGTTTTAGAAGCTGAAATTTTTAGAGTGCAAAGCCAAAATCCTGAGGAAAATCGTTGCAAAAGTTCAGAGCTTGGTTCACAATATTTTTGGAGATATGATCTGTGGAAGTTAGGTCATTTTCAGGCTCCTGAATTTCATCTCAAAGAGGTGACCGTGGGAAAATATTCATAAATCTCTCTCCGAGCATCGTATTGGAATTCTGTAAAAAGTGACTGGAAGTACACAAACTGTAGTTTCTTGTCTATAAATTTTAGAGCTAAAGGAGCAAACAGTGACACGTGGCAAGTCTTACAAGTTTGCTCTACTGAACCAGTCCATAATTAGGTCATTCTGGGAGATTTGATATAAATTTTCCTTAAAGAATCCAAATCAAGTCAGACCTATGGCATTTGAAAGAAGCTTCAGAGGACTACTAAAGGGCTGAATTTCAAATATTGAGGATCTACAAGTATATAGATAAGTCAATTTCAATATCGAGCTCCTCACAAGCAAGTAAAAGGTGTGTATTTTTTTTCCAAATTGCATAAGTCTTGTTTGAATAATCAAGTCGAATTGATTCCAAGGGCATATTGTAGAATAGATATCAATATTGGATTCTCAAATGGCCTCTAAAAATAATTCAACACCCATTAAGCCTTTATAAGTCTCTACTATGACTCATGAAGATGAAGAATGACAACATGACATATCAAAATTACAAGAGCAAGTGCAACAAATTTCGCTCTCGGAAAGAGCAACAAAAAATGACATGGAAGTTTTGAAGAAATATGTGGAAACTAAGATGGATGGTTTGAAGAAAGGTGTAGAATCTAAGATGGATGGTTTGAAGAATGGCATGGAAGCTAATATGGATGGCATGGAAGTTGGCATGGAATCTAAGATGGATGACATGGAAGCTAAGATGGAAAACATGAAGAATGATCTAAAAGCAGACATGGAAGGTTTGACAAAGTTGATACAAGAAATGTTTCCTAATGGTGAAAATATAGTAGGGGAAACTCATGATGAGAACAAAATAAATGTCAATCACGATTTCATAAACTCTAATGTTGGAAGGAAGAACCACCATATTCCAAAAATGGATATGAGGAAGTTTGATGGAAAGGATCCTGTAACATGGATACTACAGATGGAGCAATATTTTGATCTCCATAATGTGCAAAACACACAAAAGGTACGCATTGCAACTTTACATTTAGAACAAAATACATTTGTATGGTATCGATGGCTTTGCTCACGTAAAAAAATTGTCACTTGGTCAATTTTTACGGAGGAAATGATAGCACATTATGAGGATACAAAGAGCAACACCTTCTTTAGCCAATTGATAAATCTTAAACAAAAGGGTTTAGTGGGGCAGCACATTGAGGACTTCCAAAAATTGAATATAAGGGTAACTGATATTCTAGAGGAACACAGGATTGATCTCTTCATAGGCACTTTAAAGGATAACATCCAACATGAAGTTCGCGTTTTGGAACCTGATTCATTGGAGAAGGCATTCGGGTTGGCAAGAAAAGTTGAATGTAAAATTATGGCGACAAGGAAGCCTACCACTCAATTCTATAAAGAAGGAAGTGTTGCTACGCCTAGATTTCCACAACCTACAAGGTTGACACCACAACAATTGGAAGAAAAAGAGCAAAAGGGCTTTGCTACAGTTGTGATAGCAAATACACTAAAGGTCATAAGTGTGCTGAGAAGAAATTATTTTACATAGATTGTGAAGAGGAAGAATAAAATGAACAAGAAGAGGATATACACCAGGAACCAACCCTAGAAGAGGAAGAAATGAGTCCTACCATATCATGTAATGCATTGGTAGGAATTACCACTCCTCAAACTCTCAAGATAGAAGGACATATCAAGAAGAAAAAGTTAATAGTGTTGATTGATTTAGGTAGCACCCATAATTTTATTCATTGTAAGGTAGCCAAGGAATTGAATTGTTTCCTATACCCAACACCAGAATGTCAAGTGATGCTTGCAAGTGGAGGAACTATAAATTTCTCTAGAAAATTCCATAATATCAAGCTAACTATGGGGGAATATGTATTGAATAGTCCAATGCTTTCCATTCCTATGGGAGGTGCTGATGTTGTACTAGGAGTACAATGGTTACAATCTTCGGGGATGGTAGCTTTTAATTTTCAAGAACTTTTCTTGAATTTTTTTTTCAGAAGGAAAGGAAGTCGAATTACGGGGTATTGCAGGGAAGCTGGGAAAGACAATAAGCTCTAATGTCATGACAAAGCTTCTAAAGAAATAACAACAAGGTGTAATTGCACAATTATGCTCACTAGAAGTTCCAACATCAAAATCATATATTTCTGCAGATCTCCAACAAGCCTTGGACAATCATTCCAAGGTGTTTGAAACTCCCAAAAGGACTCCCACCTATTCGTGATCATGATCATGCTATTCATTTGATTCCAGGAAGTTTTCCTCCAAACATCAGGCCTTATAGATATCCTTATGTCCAAAATAGCAAAATTGAATGTATGATTGCAAAAATGTTAGAGGTGGGTATAATTCAACCTAGTCAAAGTTTTTTCTCTGCTCCTGTAGTATTGGTACATAAGAAGGATGGATCATGGCGCATGTGTCTGGAATATAGGGAGCTCAATAAGCTCACCATTAAAGATAAATTTCCCTTTCCTGTGATTGATGAATTATTGGATGAATTACATGGAGCAATTTAGTTTACCAAGTTGGATCTTGGTTCAGGATATCATCAAATTAGAATGAAGACTGAAGATATTCCGAAAACAACATTTTGAACTCATGAGGGTCATTATGAATTTTTGGTCATGCCTTTTGGCCTTACCAATGCACCTTCTACATTTCAAGGGTTGATGAATTACATTTTCAAACCCTTAGAAAATTTCTGCTAGTATTTTATGATGATATACTAATCTACAACAGGTCTTGGAAGGATCATGTTGAACATGTTGATAGGGTGCTCAAACTATTGTAGGAGAAACAATTACATGCAAAAACATCCAAATGTTTCTTTGGAGTACAAGAGGTGGAATATCTGGGTCATATTGTATCTCATGATTGTGTTAAGGTAGACCCTAACAAAATTAAAGCCATTAAGGAATGGAAAGTCCCCACAACCATAAAGCAGTTGCGAGGATTTCTCAGATTAACAGGGTATTATCGCAAGTTTGTTAAGAATTATGGGAGAATAGCAGCACCTCTAACAACATTGTTGAAGAAAGATGCATTTTCATGGACTCCTGAAGCAACTAACGCCTTTGAACATCTTAAAGAGGCAATGTGCCTAGCACTGGTCTTACCTACTCCAGACTTCACAAAAACCTTTATTGTGGAATGTGATGCCTCATGAAATGGAATTTGTGCTATTTTAATGCAAGAAGGAAGACCCATTGCTTTTGAAAGTCGTCCAATCAAAGGAAAGTATTTAAAAAAACCTATTTATGAGAAGGAAATGTTAGCAATACTGCATGCACTAAAGAAATAGCGAACTTCCCTAATGGGAAGACACTTCAATGTAAAAACTGATCATGATAGTCCTAAACACCTTTTGGAACAAAGAGTATCTTCAGAAGAGCAGCAAAAATGGGTCACAAAGATGTTGGGTTATGACTTTGAAATAATCTACAAAAAAGGGAAGCTTAATGTTGTTGCAGATGCACTCTCAAGAAAGAATGAAGAGGTGGAAGCATTGCTTTGTGCCATTTCTATTATCCAACCAGATTGGATAACCGAAGAAAGAGATGAATGGAAGAAGGACAAAGATGTATGGAAACTCATTCAAAAGTTGCAGCAAGATCCTAGTACATCTGATACATTTAGCTGGAAAAATGATTCCTTATGGTACAAAGATCGCTTATATCTTTGTAGGAATTCCCAACTAAAACAAAAGATTCTTCTGGAATTGCACACTTCTCCTTTAGGAGGACACTCAGGATTTTTAAAAACTTACCACAGGGTGAAGAAAGAATTTTTTTTGGATGGCCTTAAATCTGATATTCAAAATTTTGTGGCGGAATTTTTGGTTTTCCAGCAGAATAAAGTTGAGACAATTAAGACCCCGGGACTTCTACAACCTTTATCCATTCCAAGTCAACGTTGGGAGGAGATTTCAATGGATTTTATCACAGGTTTACCTAAGTCCGAAGGAAAGAGTGCCATCATGGTGGTAGTTGATAGAATTACCAAGTATGCACACTTTTGTGCATTATCTCATCCATTTAAAGCAAGTATAGTTGCTACTACATTTATGGACACAATTCAAAAGCTACATGGAAACCCGAGGGTTATTGTGAGTGACAGAGATCCCATTTTTACTAGAAATTTTTGGACGGAGTTATTTTCTTGTTTGGGTACTCAATTAGCTCATAGCTCATCTTATCATCCTCAATCTGATGGTCAAACTGAGATTGTAAATAAATTTTTGGAAGGATATCTTCGTTGTTTTGTATCTAATAAACAAACATAATGGGTCAAGTGGTTACCTCTCACTGTATGGTGGTATAACACTTCCTTCCTTACTGCAGCAAAAATGACCCCATTTATGGCACTTTATGGATATCATCCACCATCCATCACATCATCTTTAAGAGAAAATTCGAAGGTTCAAGAAGTGGAAGATCACATCGAGCATCAACAAGAAGTTCTCCAACTCTTAAAGGATAACCGGAATTTGGCACAAAATCGAATGAAACAACAGGCAGATCAACATCACAGCGAGAGAAGTTTTGATGTAGGAGACTGGGTATTTTTACGGCTACAACCATACAAACAAATGTCCCCCAAGCAAGCTAAGAAGGATAATAAATTATCGCCAAAGTACTATGGTCCTTACAAAGTGTTGCAAAATATTGGTACTATGGCATATAAATTGGATCTTCCTACTTCTTCACGAGTGCATCCAGTTTTCCATGTTTCATGCTTAAAGAAGGTTATAGGTGAAAATATTCCAGTTCAAACAATATTTCCAAAACTTTATGAGGAATTAAAAATCATATTGGAACCTGAAGCGGTCACGGAAACAAGAACTCGATAGCTATGGAATCAATCAATTTCAGAGTATCTCATCAAGTGCAAGAACTTACCCACTAAAGATTCTACATGGGAGGGTGAGAATTTTATACAGAAGCACCCAGAGCTACTCAAGCATTGAGGACAACACTTTTTTGAAGGAGAGGGGCATGTTAGGTCCCTATATTACTAGTATAGTCCCTTATTGTTGTTAGTGTAACCCCCTTATTTTTATTATTGTACCCTTGTAACCCCCATTTTATTATTATTGTGCCCTTAAATTATTAATATTAGGTCAGCTAGGATTACATTGTGGCCCCATGGACTCCTATATATAGAAAGGAGGTTTTGTAATTTGTATCATCCAAGAATTTTTCATTCATGTAATGTATTTGAGGTTTCCCACTCAAAGTGGCTTATTTATAAGGCATTGATATCTATTTTCTTCTCTTTTTGGAGCTGGTTTCCCAACAACAAGAGGTCAAAACCCATCCTCAGTTGACTGAGTTATTTTCCCTAAGGCTTCATCGACATAAAGTACATCTAGCAGGGGTGAGGTTTGAGTTGACCACTAGTGCTATCTCTGAAGCCACTTGAATACTTGGCATAGGAGAAAGGTGGTTTAAACAAAAGCATCTTGACTTGACCCATTATCATCCATTCTTAAAACCCACTTGTCAAGCTGAATGCAAAGCCATTTTTCCTTTTTCTCATCTATTGGACAAATATTCCCTTCTCATGAAGATTATTATGAAATAATTTACCTGTGAGGGTATGTTCTCCAGAGTCTATTCCTATCATATTAGACTCCTCATGCATTTCACCAGGACTAAGCTACTACACTTGCCCTACTATATATGTAAAAGCATTAAAAAAATGTCCTCCATCATGAAAAATAGGCCTCTAGCCCAGCAAATGTCAAGCCTGTTTCATCATTCTCTGATCAAGGTAATTGTCTCATACCAATTAGAGCAACAAGGAATTCCTTGGGAGGTCTTTATCACCCACGATGATTTCACCACTTCACCCTCCATCCCTCTGCAAATTTTTCCATCATCTTCTCAAAATCCTCCTCATACCCCTCCATCACCCTCCACTAACCTTCGTTCATCTTCTTCACATCAATCACCTTCCCAAACAAACTTGCTTCATACACCTTCCCCTAAGAAAGATGATCAGGAAGAAAGCAAAGATGATCATGATGAGAGCATTGATGATCATGATGAGAGCACTGATGATCAGGAAGAAAGTAGTGATGATCAAAATGAACAAAACAGTGAGAAAGAGTGTGATGAAGATAGGGGAGAAAATGATGTAGATGAAGAAGAAAATGAAGAGGGGGATGGCCTAGAAGAAAGCAGCAATGGCCAAGAACAAAACAATCAAAGCAGTGATACAAATGATGGTCAAAGAAGCCAAAGAAATGGGTCTCAAAATAAAGAAGAGGGCTCTAAAGACAGAAAAAGAGGCAGCCTCTCAAGAAAATGACAAGGGTAGCCCAGACACAAATTTTAAAATTGTTTTCAATGAACCAAGAGATGATTATAAAATCCCAAAGAATGAAGGCAGTGATGCAGAAAATGAGTTTGACAGTGAAAACAGTAATGAAAAGGATGAGGAGGATAGTCCTAAAAATGAAAATAGGTCAAACACAGACGCCTCTAATATTGCAGAAATAGAGAATAGCAGTGTTGAGGGTCTTGATAGTGACAAAAGCATGAAATATGTTAAACATGTTGATCCAAAGAACAACCAGTAGCAAGGTAAAGAGGACATACACACACAGAGCATTTTTCAAGGGGGAGGCAGTCCCAAGATTGTCAAAAATCAAAGTTTATAAGAAAAATTTATGGCACCTTGCACCATTACTTATCAGAGAGGAAGGAGGCATGTGTTTGCTGCCTCCAAAAGGCAAGGGTCCATGCACTCCTCCTCAAAAATAGTGAAGGAAAAAGTCACAAAAACAGTGAAGGAAAAGGGTAAAAATAAAATGAAGGACAAAGGCAAAAGGCCAATAAAGGATGAAGGCAAGAAAACAATGGAAGAAGAGGAAAGCAATCATGAGGAAGAGAGGGAATTTGAAATCATTCACATAGATAGTGATGAGGAAAATGAAACAAGGATAGTTAATTCTCTCTTACAGGACCGGAATGCACAAATCAGAGACTTGGAGGTTGAGCTAGAAAGATCAAAAGATCTTATTCATTTCGTACAGGTGAAAAACAATCAGATGAGTGGCCAGCTAGCCATTCATGAAGCCCGGGCACTCAAATACAAGAGAGAAGCTCAAAGGTCACAAGTGCAGTTGGAAAAATACATGGGTGCCTATGAAGAAGATGATGAGGAAGAAGGGCAAGCTAGAAAGAGACCTAGGACTATGGGTCTTAGGAGAGCTTTGGAAAAATAGGAGGAAGAAGTAACCCAAGCCCAACAATTTCCACTCACCAAGCTCCTTGCCTTGGAAATTTAACATAACAAAGAAGCATGGTTTGAAAGGGAAGATATACACTTAGAGGCTAAATTGGAGAAGGCCAACAAAGACTTGAGCTTGCAAAGAAATATGGCTGAGCACTACAAAAAGAGAAATCAGTTTGCAAGGAAAAAGCTCAAAACTACCCAAAGGAAGGGCCCCATGCCAAATGAAGGAAAATACCAAGCTAGGCTTGGAATTTTATCTCAAGCTTCACTGTAGGTCTCTAAGGACCCTTGAGGGACCCACTCACCAAATTTGAGCAAAATTGAACAAGTTTTTTTTTTTGTGAAATTTTAAGCCTAGGAGCGCAACACCCTGGGTGTTGCGCTTTTTCCTAGAGAAATTTCAAAGGGAGAAAATTACATTTTTGGATTCCACATCATGAGAGGAGTATGCTCACCAATTTTCAGCTCAATTGGAGTTGTTTTGATCCCCCAAAAGGGTCAAAAACACCCAATTTTTCACCTTTAGGCCCTCTTTTTTGAGCAGGTGCTACGCTCCTGGAAGCTTTGAATTTTTCCACTTTTTGGGAAACTTTTAGAGGTTAGTTTGAGGAAAAAAAGGTTTATTTGGAAATTATACATCTACATATTTCCAACGGGCCATCACGGAGCCTTTTCTGAAATCGGGAAGGCCTCCAAAACTCTGTTGCAAAAAGACCCTTTTTGGTGCTGCGCTCCTGGAAAATTTTCAAAAATTGAGGCATAGTGTTGCGCTCCTGTGTGGTGACTGAGAAAATGTGCATTACACAATTTTCCTCATGTATGTCAGAGCCTGAAAGTCAATTTTTTTGCTATTTTGGTTCAGAAAATATATTTTGGAAGATATTTTGTGCCTTGGACCTTGCAAGGCCTCAAGGATAAGTTAGGATATTTTTTTTTGGCCAATAGGCTTCTAGATGCTCTAGCGAGCTCTCTCCTCTCCTTATTTGTTATATAAGGCTTGATTATGTATTGTAAATAGTTGGGACTTGATGTGTTATAGAGAAATACATGGTTTATGAGCTTGGAGAAGATATTCGGTTTCATGAAGTGAATGAATGACTTGTGTGGCTTGATGTTGGAGAAGCTTTCTTGTAGGATTCCATAGCTTGGTGAATGGTGATGTTTTTCTAACTTGTTAGTGTTTTCTTGTCCTCATTTTGTTTCATTCTACTTGTTTTCTATAGATCAGAAAAGTATAGGTTGAGATATGCTCATGAAAGCACCTCAAACCTCCTGCATGCTATAACTTTGATGTTTTCTTCTTTTAGTTCATCTTAAGGAATTCTTGACTGCTCCTTAGGCCTACTAAACTTGTTCTTTGTTTCATGAATGATCAGTATGTTAGCTTATAAATATGACTCATGGTATTCCTTGCTTATTTAAAGTTTTTCAAAAACTTATTGTGAATCCTTCCTATGGAATACTGATTGATTAGGATAATGCAAAGAGGCCTTGTTTCGATCTTGCCCTTTGCCCATGCTCATCAACTTGTTTCACAGTTCCCGATAGTTTGATATATGATGTTTAGGAGTTCCCTCTCCATATATTGAATTGTTTTTTTATCTGATATGTTTTCTCAAAAAATTGAAGGTGGATTTCTAAAGTTAAGAGTTATAATGATTCTATGTACCACTGGATTGTTCATCTTGTATGTTTATTAGTTTGAGTATTGTTCATAGAGATTAATGTTTTTCCCTACCTCATGAGTCATTGCTTTCAGATTATATACATTTGAGATTTATTAACTTCTTCCCAAACTTAATGTTCATTACACCTCATCATCACTTTAAGAATCCACTCACCTTGCTCAATCGACTCTGCAATACACTCTGCTTCAGCATTTAGACACCCTAGACTTCATCTGACCCCATAGCCCCATTGATTTGACATTCTCTCATTCCACCTATCCTACTTTATCATCTTACCCCAAACCAAAACAAACAAACAAACCTACACTTAACAACTAGCCTAAAATCAATCATCTAAAGCGAACAAGCTCGCATCCTTCGCACAATAGAGAGAGCCCTTTCTGAGTCTAGGAAGGCTAGGTCTTAGGACACCAAAGACTAGTCTGATGTTACCTTGTCATTTGGTTAGCCAATTTTCCAAATCACGAGACACTAACAGAACCAATCACATTTTAGGTGATGACATCATCCGTAATGGTTGAGGTGGAATTGTTTGAGTTAAAGGTACTTACTTGTCACATTCTCAATGGTGGATAAAAAATAATGGTTAACCATGGTAGTGCTATAAGTATTTTTAAATTCAAAGTAAATTACTCATAATAAATGTCATGTCACACTTTTTGAATAAAAAATATATTATTGTTATTTCATATTTCTTGAAAAAAACAATGCATATCCCTATACATTTATTATATTATATTATATTATTTTTATATAGTATATTAATTACATCTTATTATACAATTTAAATAATATAATTTTCAATTAATATCATATAATATAATTAAGAATTTATAAATTTATATCTATATTTTATTTTAATTTATTTAAGTACAAAGGACAAATGCATTAGTTGTTCAATGATAATGATTTTTTTTTGAAAAGCTCATTCTTATTTATAGTCACATCAATACAATTTTTTTATTAATTTTATTTTGGTACAACTTTTGTATTGAATTTAACTATGGTTACATGGATTGTGGTGCAAAAAGTGAATTGAAAATTCATAAATATTATTTTATTGGTTTAGCTATTATTTTATTATTTCCTTAGTAGGCCCATTTTATACCTCAAAATTCCCCTAATGGAGGCAGCAAACACTAGTCTTGGCCCTCTTTGATAGGTTAATGCAAGAGGTGTGATGGTGGTGTTTTTGGTGTTTTCATCATGGTTATGATCCTAAATATGACTATCATCCTCCGCACTTCCCTTACTTTCATTTTGTTCATCATCAGGACTGATTTCATCTTTGTTTTCTGCATTAGCACTATTTTCATTGTCACTGAAGGGCTGATTTTTGTCATGACTGTCATGACAACTATCATGACTATCATGACTATTCTCTTTTTTGCTATCCTTCAGATCACTAAGGCTGGCTTCATTTTGGTCACTGCTACCTTCAATTTCTGCATCTTCCTCACTGTCATCCTCTTTTCCATTGTCATCTTCTTTCATGTCTCCATTATCTGTCATGGCTTCATCATCATTTCATGTCTCTGCTTCTTCATTTTCCTCTTCATTTTTTGCCTCTGTATCCTCTGTTTTGTTGCTGATCTACTCTTCATCAAAGCTTATTTCATTTTCACATTCAATCTCCTCATATTCTTCGTCATCCTCCTCCATATTGTCACTATTTTTCTCGTTGTCTTGTTCACTATTTTCACCTCTATCACTCTCATGCCCACTACCAATTTCTTCATCATCATTTCCTTCTTCTTCCTTTTCATCAATTTTGTCTCTACTTCATCATTTCCCTCTTCCTCCTCATCATTTTCTTCTTTTTCCTTATCATTTTCCTCTTCTTCATGTGATGCATCAAGAGAAAGAGAGGGGGAGGGGGAGTTTTCTTGAGGTGAGAGCACTTGTGTAGATGATGAAGGCAAACTAGGTTGATGAGGGAGTTGTGGGCTCATGAAGATTTCATGGGCTATGAACAAATCCCAAGGTACACCCTGCTGTTCCAATTGATTTAATACCACCATCTCGATTAAGGAATGGTGAAATACACTTTTCATTTGTTGGGAAGGACTCCTTCTCTGGACAATAGAAGACATTTTGTCCATACTTCTATAGAGGTAGTAAGGCAAGTTGAGCATCTTAACCCTTGTGAAATGCATGAGGAGTCTAATATGGTAGGAATAAAACCTAGAGTACCTCCACTCACAGGTGAAGTACTTCATGATAACTTTCATCAAGGGTGAAAATCTCTGTTTGAGGTGTGAGAAGGGAAAAACAAACTTGCAACCTTGTCTATACCTAGTCTTGATAAACAGTTCATAATAATCCTTGTCCAATTTGCCTTTCTTAAACCATTTTTCACCAACAACAGGGATACCAGTAGCATTTGAGATGGCATCTACTGATAGTTCAAAATCCACCCCTGCAAGGCTTGATTGTTTGTTGTGCAGGTTAAGGATAAAAAGCCTTGTAAGCTCTGGGTGGCTCTGTACTTGTTTTACTCTCTCACAAAATTGAAAGCACCCTGCATTCTGGAAACATGAGAGGATATTGGGAGATGAGGTGATGTGTACTGTGCTCTGGGGTTCAAATCTGTTCACTTTCCCTCCCTTGTGATTTGGCCTCATAAGTCCTTGACCCCTGTCACTGCTACTACTGTCTTTTGCCCCTGACATGGTGATGGGAGCTGTTTGTGGACAAACTAGGGTTTGGAGGAGCAAAATGAAAATGGTGGTGAGGGCAATCTTTATAGATGAGTGATATAAAGGCTAGGTTTTAGGACTGCTTTCTTTGGAGCTTAAGGGAGCTTCTCTTGAAAATGAATTGTAACCACACTAGCTTGTTCTCCCTCAAATGACACTTAGCTTGTTCAAGGAAGCCAAAAATAAAGGTGTAATTCACATTTGAGACCTAGGGTTTTCACACCTAGGGTTTAATCACTCAAAGCCAACAAAAAGATTTAAAATTATTTGAGAGGAGGAGAAAGAAGGGTGTACCTATCAGTTTAGCTCCTTTGCTGGCTTTGGAGGCAAATTTGGAGGGTGAATTTAAGCCTTTGGGCAACTATTTTCTTTGTTTGGAGGGTCTCTACATTAGCGCAGCGCCTTGCCCAAACAGTCGGGTCGGCCTGTGGGTGCAACACCAATAGTCATGCCCATGGATTAGCACAGTGTCGGCGCGTGTAGACCTGCCAGTTGGGTCCTGGGCGTGTTGGGCCCGTATTTGCGTAGCGCCACCTTCTGAGTGCAGTGCCACTCCGTTTTTGCGCAGCGTCGTTGAAATTTGAACGATGAGGAACCCGATAAACGTAGCGTTAGGGCCTGTGAGCACAACGCCACCCTGTTCGCACAGCGCTAGGGAAAATTTTCCCAAAAATGGTAAAGAAACTTTGATTTTTCTACTAAAGGCTTTCTTCTCTCTCTTCCAAGTGATAAGAGAGTTTGAAAATGATGACTTAGGTGCTTTTATACCCTTTTGAGAAATAAATCAAATTTGTAAAACCCACTTTTGCTATGTTTTCTTTTTGTCATCTTATGGTTTTCACTGATACTCTTTTTCCCTTTGCAGGAGGTGACTTAAAACACAAAAATGATCTCTTTCCCCTTCAACCATTCCTCTTTGTTGTTTTTAGGTAGCTGATATAATGGATTTTGGGCTATCTTTGGGCTACTGATGCTTCTAGAACTTGTTTTGCTTATGCCTGTTGGAATTGTATGTTTCACTGTGTTTTAGCCATTTTCATGTCTTCAATCTCTTCCTTAACTTTTATGCTTTGTGTATGATGGCAACTTCTTTAGAACCTCTCTGTTCTTACCTAGGTGTTTAAATTGCCTCCTGTTCAGTGGGTGACTGAGTAAGTAGCTTCTTTTCTCTCATTGATTTTCATAGGCATGACAAACCCCTTTTTGACTAGTGCCACAACTTTTTCTTCATAACCATATATGCCATTACCCTTTTCTACTGAGAGACTAACAAAAACATGTTTTATCCCTCTTTGAGATCTCTAAGTGTAGGTGATCTTAAAACATCTTTTTTCCCCTCTCACTGATTTTCTAGAGGTATAATAAATCTATCTTGCACAGTGACCACAGTCTTTTCAAAGATGTTTGTCATTATCTCCCTTTGGCCAATTCTGATGTGTTGCAGGTGCCTTGACACATTTTTTGGTCTCCTTAGTCACTCTTTGGAGTTTGACACCTCATTCTCTCAACAGTGAACCCATGCTCAGCTTGATTTCTCATTTTGACACTTGACCTTATGATTTCCTTCTTTTGACCATTTTGAGGGAAATTGACTGCACTTGAAGGCTTAGACTCCCTCACACTGATACTCTTTACAATTTCTCCCTTTGATGTAGTGAAAACCCCTTTTACCTTGGCAAACCATGGAGGTCACCTTCTGATATCCTTTGAAAACCTTCTGCCATCGTGATGGAGGCCCATCATCTTCATCTCACTTGCTTTTCCCTTTTTCATTTATAATTTCTAAAAATCTTCAATGTGTGCTTGGTTGTGTTGTTGTGGCTTTTGTCCTTGTGGCCTTTGTTCTAGCTCCTTGGTTGGCAACACTATTTTTCCAATTAATCCAAAAACCCTAATTCTCTTTGAACATTGGCCTACTGCCTCTCCTTTGTTGTGGTTGTCCTTAGGGATGATTTAACCTCTTACCTTACCTAATTTTGTGTTGATGGCCATCTCAATCATTCCTGCAAAAATTTCTAAGATGGGCAACTGTCTTTTGCAGAAGTTGTGCTTTGACCAAGGAGGCCTTCCTTGAAGGATTTTATGATCCATTTGGACAATCATGTGCTTTCCTTATTCTTCTTTGATTGTAGCTTCTTGGCACAGAAAAAACAAATATTTATAACACCAAAACAATCCTATGACCTGTGAAACCCTAGGTGACCTAGTGGGAGGCTCTTTGGACTTGGCCTTTGACTGAAAACTTGGCTTTGGGTCCTCAAGTATAAACAGAAAAGTTTTTGATATTTTGATGTATCGAAGATCCAAAATCCATTGTACTTGATTTATTTAAAGAGCCTACAAAGATAGTTTTGAGATCATCAATGCTTGATGTATCTGGGAAACACAAGAGTGAGTAGGTTTGTTGGTGATCCTAGGTGGAAAGTGGAGGAATTAGGCAAGCCAAAACAGAGTGCTAAGGTCAAGGGTGACAAAACATAGAAAAAATGAGTGGTTTGAGCCCATGATGGGTCTTCTGGGATTGGTGAGCTGAGCATGACATGATGGGATAACGAAATAGTGAAAAATTATCCTAAGGATAATGAAGGCAGTGAGATTTCTAGAACTCACAATATTCATGAATTTTGTTTCTAGAAATCTAGGATAATCATTTAGTCATCTACAAAGGAAAAAATTACTGATGACTAACAGTGGCTCCACTTGGGGAGGGAAACTAATTTTCAGGAGGTGTCTGGATCTTCAGATATCTGGTTTTATGGAGACAAGTGCCTCATCCATTAGGTAGATTTTTACTAGTTCTCTTCATTTGCTAATGCTTCTTTGAAGTTGTAATCTCAATAATATGAAAACATGATTAGCTCAACTTCATCTTTACCTACCCAACCTACTTGCCTAACATTTTTTCTTCCTTGGGTGGACTTGAACTAGCAAACCCTTGATATTATTTTTATTTTGAAAGCAAAAACGAACTATCTAATTTATGTCTTATTTCTTCCAAGAGTTCAGATTATGCTAATGAAATATTTTTATTCTCTACCTAGACTAACTGACTGTCAAGATTAGACTGTATGACAGACTTCATTCTCTAAGCTATAGACATGAAATTGAAAGCATGGTTTAAATCAAGATTAGGCAATCTGACTTACCATGGGTTGTGGCATTAGGACAAGCTGCACACAAACATTATTTTTGTACAAACAACACTAGAAAAATAAGGGTTGTGATATATCATTTGCTATGCATTCCTATCTTTCTTCTTGGTTCAGTTTTGAGCATGTGGAACTAGCATCTTTCATTCCTAATCTATCTTTTTTGACAAGTCAAGTTTGAATGATTTGACAAACTGTCTTTCACTAACTTATCAATACAAAATTAAAAACATGTTTCAGCCATGATTAGGCTAGATGACTAAAACAAGATCTTCCTTTTGAACCAGCAGTGGAATTTAAGTTTGCACACTTTCAATAGTACTATTTTTTGGGTATGGGGCTATACCTCTTTTCAAATCTGCCCTCTTTTTTATTCTTTCTATGTTTTTGTGTTTTTGTGATTTTCTCATGCAATGTGTATGTACAATGAATGAAAATTTTAAACTAGGGGCTTTTATAGAAATGGTACTTGAGCATCCTATCCTCAAAAGGATCTCCTAGCATTCTTTGTCCATTCAGCTCTTGTAAACAGAAATCATAGTTACCTCCATTTGAGGGCATGGTGTAAGGATTTTTCCAAAAGATTTCAAACAAGCCATGCTCTCATTGGTATTTCCTCTGAGTCTTGATTCCAAAACTTGTTTTTGTCAAAGATCCTCCTTAGGTGGAAAAGGTACTCTTTATCAGCTTCAAAAAAGATGATGATGTCATCTATGTATATCATAGTGAAGAAGTTGAAAACAGGGGCCATGGCTCTTTGGAAGGTATCTTCAACACTTCTTAACCCAAGAAGCATTTGGTCAAACATGTAGTTGCTCCAAGGAACTTTGAAAATGGCTTTATGTTGATTGATCAGAAGTGGTATCATCTGATGATAACCTAAAACACTATCATGTAATGAAATCTTGTTAGAAACTCCTACCCTTGGTATAGGATGACTTATCTTGGGAAAAGGGTATTTTTACTTCGTGGAGGTTTTGTCTAGGTACCTAAAGTCTATACACAGTCTACATCCTTTGGCTTTATTTGTTAGTGACACAATTTGTCCAAGGGTTTCATTATTTCTCTTGGAAGGAGACCTCCTTTGAATAATGTCTATGTCACAAGGCTTTAAACCTTCATAACTATATACACAAGCACCCTGAAACTTCTTGGATAGCCTTATGTATTTCAATTTTGTGTGTAATGACAGGGTTTTGGATAACTTAATCATTTTGGGTCTTTGTAGGCTACCCACATTATACTCCTCTATATTAGTTCTAGTAGATACTCCTTTAGGGTCCATAGCAAAATTTGTAAGAGTTAATAACTCTTCTGAAGGGACACAAATCTTTGATGACGAGGTATTTATGTAAGGAAAAAACATAAGACAATTTTGATCTAGATTCCCAAATATTTCTATTATGTGAGAGTATTTCAGCACTTCTGGATTGGAAAAAGGTAAAAGTTGTGTTTTTGAGGTTTGTCCTTCATTTGAGCAACCTGATTCATATTCTAAACTGATTTTTGGTTTTTAAATTTCATTCTCAGTTTGCAGAAAGTCAAGTTTAGTTTTATCATCATGTGGTTGTTCAGGGTTGCTATAGTTTTGACTGTTGAGTTTCTCATGTAGAGACTAGTTTGACTTTTGTAGTGTGTCTAGATCTGCCTCAACTTTACTTATCTACTCATTAATGTCCTCTTCATTACAGAATATGAAAGAATCAAGATCTAAATGAATGGAATAAAGAGGAGTGTTTTTTGGCCTCTCCTGACTGCTAACCATATATTTCATGTGTGACTCTCGGTAACTCAGGCTTGTCATCAGTTAAATCCAGAGTGTCAGTATCATTTCCTAAGTTCAAAACCTTCAACACTTGGGACCTATACACTTCTTGAGTTATCAGTTCATTGAGAGGCATGGTTATCTTGATTTTAGCAATCTCTCCCTCAAAGTTGAAAGGTAGTTGTGTTTTGGGCATATTTACTTCAATTTTATCAGCCATGGAATTTTCTACGTTTTTAATTTGTTGATTCTGATTTCGAGCTTTAGACAATAGAATTTTTTCAGGGCCAATAGTAGTTGTACTAGGACAGCTTGGGTCACAACTTTGTTGGCTGAATTTTTCTTTGTTTGGATCAGTTTTCTTAACCATAGTGTTGACACTGTCTGCCATCTTCTTAGGAGTGTTTTCTGGAGCTTTCCTAACAAATGTGTCTATTTGGTTTTTCTTGGAGGCTTCTTGGTTTCTTTTTCTCCTAAAGTAATATTTCCTATGGACTTCCATTATGGCATTTTCAAATCCCAATTGATAGTCTTCAGGCTCCTCATAGTTTGTTTCAGTTTGATCAAAGGAAAAGAGACCTTGTTCTTCTTTAGTGAGAAAAACATCACCTTCATTGTCAGAACCTATCAGGTTTACATGGCTTTCCTCAGGTTCTTCAGTTTCTCTTCCCTCTTCATCTACATAATTATCTCGGAAGGGTGGCCTAATTTTTTGATCATTGTCTCTTGACCTGTTTTGGGGATGGTCTCTTCTGAAGTTTGGATTTCAATTTTTGTTTTGGGAATTTTCTTGGTTTTCCCTAGGAGGCATTCTTTCATTTAGGATTATCCTCTCCATCATTCTCTCTACGGTTCTAACTAGGTTGTCAATCTTGGAATCATATGAGGAGGTTGAGGTCATGGTTTCATCCTTGTAGGTTACTCTATTTTCTGATCTCAGCCTAGCCCTATATTCAAGCAGGTTGGCCTTTACAATTATAACTCCCTTTTTCATGTCTTCTAAAGTTAGGGGCTCTCTTTCTCTCAGTTGATAGGCCATGCCTGGGTCAAAACCTTCCAAAATTTTGGCTAAGGCTAGGCCTAGTGGGGGTTTCATGTTGGGTGGGAGTGCATTGTAAACACTATTGAACCTAGTGCGGTAGTCTTGGACACTTTCCCCTGTATTTCTCTTAAGGTTTCTATATTCTGAGAGGATTTGGAGAGGTTTTTTATTAATCTCCCACTTGTTTATGAAAGTTTGGTAAAGGGAAGGGAGATCATGTATGTTGTTGGGAGTTAAGTTTTTGAAACATTTTTTAGCTTCCCCTCCTAGAATTTTGGCAAACATCCTCATTTGCATGGTTTCATCTTCCAAATCCATATAGTCAAAGGCATCATTCATTCTATCTACATTTTTTTGGGCAATAGTAGATTCAACTCCTGTGAAATGAGGTATTTTGGACTGGTAATCATTTGGCAAAGGTACTAGTGGTTGTGGTAAAACCAGGGGGGCATACCAAGCTACCATGATGGGAGCTAATGGTGGATTTACAAGAGGAAGGTTTGTGAGAGGAGGTGGAGGATGAGATGGAGTGGTTTGCATAGTGGTGGTATGAATGGGTGTGGTGGAAGTACTTGGACAAGCAAACTGATTCTGAGCAGATTTGGGATGGAAAGAGTTAAAGTGATGGAGAAGCTGAAAGTCAAGAGGAGTGGAGGGAGAGGCTTCTCTATTAGAACTCTACTGCAAATCTATGGGCTCAAGGTCAGTTTGGTTAATCTCACTATGTGACTTGGTTCTGAAAAGGTTCCTTGTATGGTGCAAGTCAAATTGGGGATCTTGCAAACTTGTAAGATGTTAAGGTATAGAGCTTGCTCTATGAATGGTCCTAACAGTAGTTAAGTTTCCAGTTTTAGAAGTTTGCCACAAAATCTTTTCTGGGTCATCAACTATGGTAGGAGGATTTGGGTCCGGATGAGATTTGGTATTGACCTTTTGTGAAGCCAGATTTCAAACTCAAACTTTAGAGAGGCTGAAAGTTTTGGACTGTTTTCGGAAGGCTGAACTCTCTTAGTGTTTTGGTAAACTCACACAATGTATAACTAGGCTTCTAAACTTCTCAAGGTTGATTTGACACAATCTCAGGGAGTCTAAGGAGAACTAGTGAAGTAATAGGCCTACTGGAGGCTAGTGGAGTCACCAGGTGGATATTTTTTGTTGTTTTAAGGATGTATGTTTATGGTCCACCACCAATAACTAACAAAAAACCAATCTAGGGATGTTTTTGGGTTTTCTAATTTCCTTTATGTAGCCCTAGAGTTTGTGAGAGTGTCCTATAGCTGAGTCATCATTTTGCTAGGATGGTGAAGCAACCAGATTCTACTCTTTGGCTGACATTTTGAGTTCTCTATAATTTGATAATTTTTTTTTGAAGTCCTAAGGGATACTTAGATTGTCACTGACTCAGAGGTCCCATCATGATCACCATTATGTTAGTGATAGTGATGAGGTGGTCACAAATCACAGGATACTATTTGACAAGGGCTTCTGAATTCTCTAAGGATGTATAAGCTTGTGACTTACTTAGAAGGTCCCACCGTGATCACCATGGTGTTAGTGATAGTGATGAAGTGATTACAAATCATAGGATTTTCAAAGTTTAACTGAGGGTCTAATGAGTCTGTAAGTGATATGCATGCTATTATGTACTTAGTGCCATTGTGATCACCATTATGTTAGTGTCTCATGATTTAGCAGATTGGTAGACAAAATGCACAGGGTAACATCAGACCAGTCTTTGGAGTCCTAGGATCTAGCCTTCCTGGACTCGGAGAGGGCTCTCTCTATTGTATGCAAAGGATATGAACTTGTTTGCTTCAGATGGTTGATTTTAGGCTAGTTGTTAAGTGTAGGGTTTGTTTGTTTGTTTTGGTTGGGTAAGATGAAACATGTAGAATAGGTGGAGTGAAAGATTATCAAATAATTGGGCTATGGATTCTATGAAAATCATGGATATCTCAACAATGAGTCAGAGTGCATCATAGGGAAAATCTAGTGTGGTCAATGGATCTTTAAGGTTATGTGTGAAGTGGAATGGACATTAAGTTGGTAAACAAGGTAGGGCAAAGGGTAGTGAAGAATCCTTTGTCAAATACCCATAAACAAGAAGGTCCCAAATATTGATAATCAAAAGATAATAATCATGAGATAGGGAAAACCATTAACTCAATGACAATACTTAAACAAATAGACATTCAAGACAAACATTCCAATGAAATATATAAGGCGAGAAAATCATTTAACTTCTAGTGATTTCACCTTCAACGTTTTAAAACATATAAGATAACAAATAACTTTAATCAATGAAGAGGGAACGCCTAAACATCAATGATCAAGCTACAGATAACTTTAAGGCAAACTTCTTAAGCATAGACAAAGGGCATGATCAAAACATGGCCTCTTTGGCTAAAACCTAACAAGTAATACTTCAAAGAGAGATTACAAAACAGAGTTTAAATGGCATCAAATAGGCAGGGCTAACCATAAATCACATTTTCAAACTACTATATTGAACCATTCATAGAATAAACAAGCTTAGGGGGTCTAAGGAGCAATCAAGAATTCCTTAAAATGTCCTAGCAGAGGAAAACATCAAGGCAATAGAAGGCAGGAAGGACTAAGGTGCTTCAAACAACATTTATTAGCCTATACTTTTCTATTCTACTACAGCATAGAAGGATGGACTGATATGAAATTGTGAGAACAAACTATTTCTCATACAGAGATTGACTGTAGGGGTATTCACCGGATCTTTCACCTTTCAAAGAAAGGATGAATCCGGAGGCTATCTGGCCCTTCTACAGACTCTGCCTAAAGAAATAAAAAGTAATCACAAAGATCCGATCAATGAAAGTATTTGTTTTAACTGCAAAGTATTCATTGATCCAACTTTAATGTGTGAATAGGAAAGTATACATATTCTGCAAATGAAGTGTAGTGGTTTGAAGATGAAATAACAAGTTTTTTTCACTGTTTAAACCTGTTTGGGAAAAGATTGCTTATAAAAATTTACTGTTTAAAGGAGCAGAATCTGAAAATATGCAGCAAAATTATACAGTATGATAGAAAATAATTGTTTAAGTGGTTCACCCCTCTCTTGGGCTACCTCCGCTGGATCAAGCCTCCCAAAATGGGCTTGTCCTCTTTGATTAAATGCTCAAAATGTGAATACAACTGTATAGAAGCCTCAAAGGGAAAAATACACTGCAAAATAAGATTCAGAAGGCTCAAATCAGTATAAACTGACTAAAAAATCACCTCCATTGGATGAAGGTAGACCAAAACAGCTCTTCTTCCCTTAGGCCCTAGTGGCTCCACGACCAAAAACGCTGGTAAATTCTCTGTTAGAGCACCCTGATGGCTCTGAAAACACTCCCAACAGCTCCAGAATGTCGAAGAGACCCAAAATCAAAAAAAAATTCGTCCAAAAAGGACTTTCCTAGCCAAAGTTATGGCTAACTGAAGTTTGCCTTCCAAAAGCTCCACCAAATCTGGCTAACTGCCAGATAACTCCGACAAATTAGGAAACGGCTCTGAATTTGGCGGGCGCTCCAAATCTGTCAGGCGGTTAACTGAAACATTTAATATTTGAAGACGTGGCCACATGGAACTTATCTGCAGCATTTATGCTAACCAACGGTTTTGAAAACCGTGGCAAACAAACCCGCCGTGACTTACGTTCACATGGCAATTGGTTTTAATAACTGTTGTTTAACTCCGCTCCAACATGTATTGAATCACATTACCCACGATTCTCCGCTCCACGTGCCTTTGACTTTCAAAAACATACGTTGCCACGTATTACCTTTTAAACATGGTATGGTATGGGTTTTTAAACATTAAACATACCATATTAATCATGGTACATACGTTGAATGCCATACCATACGTTCTTCCCCTTTAAACTTTAACATGTGGGTTTTTAAACATTACATAACATGCCCTCCATTTTGAAACCCAAACTTTAATGTTTGTGGGTTTAACAATATAATTTTAATAAGGTTTTTTAAATTTAATTAAAACATATATAAAATAATATAATATATGATTAATTAAAATCATATAAAATATTAATAAATATATAATTTTAATTTTTCAATTAAACCTTAATAAAAATTAAAGATTTTCCCAACACATAATATTAAAAATTTTCTTTCAAAATTGAAAGTTATTGGGCAAATTCAAACTGCAATATCTCCTCCATACGGCAACAGATTTGAGTGCCGTTTGCGGCGTTGGGATCATATTGCCGAGCTCTTTCCATTCGATCTGTTTCAGAGCAATTCTGAGCACTTTCATTTTTTAGCCTTTTTCCATGGCTTGGACTTGAGCTCCTGATCACACCTCCCAAATGGGAAGCTTTTGGACCCTAAAAGCTCATTGAAATGCTGAGTTGAATTGTAGTATAGCAAATGAGAGAATAACAACATCCTCTTCTCTTCAGCCTTCAAAAATTTTCCTGAATTGCCAATTGTTCACATGGCGAATTTTGCTGAATGAGCCATGTACTTGTGCCGAATCCCGACCAAGCTTTCTTGCCATACCAATCTGCCATACTGAAACCAGCAATGACAATTGCTGAATTTTGTGCCCTCTTTGCTTGCATGCCTTTCCAACTCATGGAATCTTGCACTGCTTTGCACTGACACTTTGTTCTCTGCACCAAACGACACCAAAAGCATCTTGTGCAACATACATCAACAACAAGTTGACAATGAAATGTGCTATACAAATGACACACAAACTTTGTAACAAGTGTGCACACAACCGACACAAGTCGATAAACAACAAGATACATCTTGACAAACACATGCGTATGTATCATGTACAATGAACTATATACAGTTCGCTAATTACACATACAACCTCTATGTACATGTGCATCTTCAACTCTTCTTTTCAAATACCAACAAGTACATCATCCCAAAAACATGTGGATGATCAAGAGCTGAACCAAAAGACATTGCTGCAACATAAGTGAGTATCATACTCATCTTTTACACCTCCATGGCGAAATTTTGCAACAACAAAGAAATTCCTTCAACTGAAACTTCTTATACATGCAATCTTGCATCAACTTTTCAACTGAAATACATGCATACCAATCTGAAATTTGCATGTACAAAATGAGTAATGACTTACTGCAATAAGAAGTTAATCCACTTCCTACCAAGCCAACTCCATGGCGTCTTTTGCTGCAACTGCAATTCTTCATGTGAATCTTCCATTTCCACATCGATAATGGACTCCATAGATCCACTTGCGCCAAACTGTTTGTCACTTAGCTGCATGTGCTTTGGACGATTTGTTGGATGCAAAGTCCAACAATGAGAGACATCATGTCCCTTCCTTTGACAAACTGGGCAAATCTTAAGCACTTTCTGAGAAAGTTCTCTTTGCCTCTTCTGCTTCCTGTGTGCTTTCTTTTTCAACCAACATCTTGAAGCAACATGGTTAACTCCACCACAAAATGTGCAACAAAATTTTCTTCCATTTGAACAAGAAAAATTATCATTCTTTGTTAAAACATAATCAAATTGATCATGTGAATGATTATACCTCTTTTGCTGCAATGAAGGCTTCAAACAATGGCAAGGAAGATTGCCATCATGACATTGAGAACTTGGGACAAAGGTTCTCTTTAAATTTGCATCACATTCTTGAATGCATGTGCTCAAAGCTTCGCCATTAAGCTGCTCATAGCCAATACCCATATTCTTGGGACGCTCCACAACACAAATAGGCTCAACAATGCCTTGTGCATGCTTGCCCAAACCTTTGCCTTCTTGATAGCCCATTTTCAACATTAATTTGGACCCAATACCTCTTGTATGTTTTTCAAAAGAACCTACATACTTTTCAATGGAGGAACTTGAAGACAAGTTGGAATGATTATCCTCTTCCTCAAGAATTTTCTTGGAAAAAGCTTCTTGAGCTTGAAGAAGCTGCAACTCCATATCATGCAGTCTTTGAAGAATGGCTTCTTTCTCTTCCTGCATAGCTAGCAATTTTGCATGAAGCTTAATGCTTTCTCTTTGATCCTCAATGAGAATCTGCACAATGTCCTTCACCTTAAAAAACTCATTCTTCATGTCATCATTGAAGAATCTCGTGAAGGAGGAAACTTCACTTGTAGAAGAAGATGACATTATGTAAATGTTCAAACAACCAAATAAACAGTAAATATCTTATACTGTTTTAAAACCTTTTTCACAATAAGGAATGCTCAACCTGAGCTCTAATACCAACCTGATCTGAAATTGTGAGAACAAACTATTTCTCATACAGAGATTAACTGTAGGGGCATTCACTGGATCTTTCACCTTTCAAAGAAAGGATGAATCCGGAGGCTACCTGGCCCTTCTACAGACTCTGCCTAAAGAAATAAAATGTAATCACTGAGATCCGATCAATGAAAGTATTTGTTTTAAGTGAAAAGTATTCATTGATCCAGCTTTAATGTGTGAATAGGCAAGTATACATATTCTGCAAATGAAGTGTAGTGGTTTGAAGATGAACTAATAAGTTTTGTTCACTGTTTAAACCTGCTTGGGAAAAGATTGCTTATAAAAATTTACTGTTTAAAGGAGCAGAATCTGAAAATATGCAGCAAAATTATACAGTATGACAGCAAATAATTGTTTAAGCGGTTCACCCCTCTCTTGGGCTACCTCCGCTGGATCAAGCCTCCCAAAATGGACTTGTCCTCTTTGATTAAATTGCTCAAAATTTGAATACAACTGTATAGAAGCCTCAAAGGGAAAAATACACTGCAAAATAAGATTCAGAAGGCTCAAATCAGTATAAACTGACTAAAAAATCACCTCCATTGGATGAAGGTAGACCAAAACAGCTCTTCTTCCCTTAGGCCCTAGTGGCTCCACGACCAAAAACGCTGGTAAATTCTCTGTTATACTACCATGATGGCTCTGAAAACACTCCCAGCAGCTCCAGAATGTCGAAGAGACCCAAAATCAAAAAAAAATTCATCCAAAAAGGACTTTCCTAGCCAAAGTTATGGCTAACTGAAGTTTGCCCTCCAAAAGCTCCACCAAATCTGGCTAACTGCCAGATAACTCCGACAAATTAGGAAACGGCTCTGAATTTGGCGGGCGCTCCAAATCTGTCAGGCGGTTAACTGAAACATTTAATATTTGAAGACGTGGCCACATGGAACTTATCCGCAGCATTTATGCTAACCAACGATTTTGAAAACCGTGGCAAACAAACCCGCCGTGACTTACGTTCACATGGCAATTGGTTTTAATAACTGTTGTTTAACTCCGCTCCAACATGTATTGAATCACGTTACCCACGATTCTCCACTCCACGTGCCTTTGACTTTCAAAAACATACGTTGCCACGTATTACCTTTTAAACATGGTATGGTATGGGTTTTTAAACATTAAACATAACATATTAATCATGGTACATACGTTGAATGCCATACCATACGTTCTTCCCCTTTAAACTTTAACATGTGGGTTTTTAAACATTACATAACGTGCCCTCCATTTTAAAACCCAAACTTTAATGTTTGTGGGTTTAATAATATAATTTTAATAAGGTTTTTAAAATTTAATTAAAACATATATAAAATAATATAATATATGATTAATTAAAATCATATAAAATATTAATAAATATATAATTTTAATTTTTTAATTAAACCTTAATAAAAATTAAAGATTTTCCCAACACATAATATTAAAAAATTTCTTTCAAAATTGAAAGTTATCGGGCAAATTTAAACTGCAATATCTCCTCCATACGGCAACGGATTTGAGTGCCGTTTGCGGCGTTGGGATCGTATCACCGAGCTCTTTCCATTCGATTTGTTTTGGAGCAATTCTGAGCACTTTCATTTTTTAGCCTTTTTCCATGGCTTGGACTTGAGCTCCTGATCATGGACACTATGATAAACAAGAAAACATGAAAAAATTAGAGACACATCACCACTAACCAAGCTCAGGGATCCTGCAAGCAAGCCTTCATCATCATCAATCAAAGCAAATCATCCACAAGCTCCATAACACCAAATTGCTCTTCAACCTCACAAAACCATGTATTGCTCTCAAAACTCATCAAATGCCAAAATTTACAATGAAGCCCTCATGCTCTATTTAACTCAGCAAAGGAGGGAAAAAACCCTAGATAGGGTTGGAAAATGTCAAAATCACTCATAAATGTCATTTATGCCTAAGAGACCATGCAAGGCCCAAGGCACAAGATATCTCATGAAATAAATGATAAAATAACTTCTTGCACCTAATTCTAGAGCGATTTTCCTCAAAAAACACTAAAATATGATTTTGCAATAAATAAGTGTGCTTTGTTGACTTTTGGTCCAAAACACACAGTGATGTCCAGTAGCACGACACCACCTTAGGCAAAAAATAGGTCCTTTTACAAACAAGTTTTGGACACCTTCCCGATGTCGGCTTTTTCCGTGTGATGGCCTATTGGAAAGCTTGATGAGTCTACTTTCCAAAAATACTCTTGGTTTTCTGATCCAACTCCTGTAACCTGCCCAAAATGTCAAAATCCCAACACTGTTCTGTGTGCAGCGCCAGGCTTGAAAAGGAGGCAGAATGATGAAAAATTAGGTGTTTTTTTACCTTTTGAGGGGTCAAAAGTGCTCCAATGTCTCTGAAATTTTGTGAGCATAGTGTAATAGTAATGAGGAGTCGAAAAATGTAGAGTTTTTCCTATGAATATTCTCCAGGGAAAAGCGTAGCGCCAGTGGTGTTATGCTAATAGGCCTCCAAAATCACAAAAAACAAAAGTTATCCAAATTCCCTCAAAAATTGTGGAGGTCTCCTTCAAGGGGTTTGGGAGACCTGCTAAGAAGCTGATGCCAAAATTCTAAGTCTAGCTTGGTATTCTCCTTCTTTTAGTGCTTGAATTTCAATGAGGGCTTTCTTCGGTTTGGCACAAGCAAGTTTGTTTTTCATTGCATAATGCTTGGTCATCTTTTTCTGGAGAGCAAGGCCCATTTATATCTTCTTAAAATACTCGTGTTCATTCTTATAGTACTGAATGATACGCTGAGCCATCTCAAAATCTCTCTCCATCTCACTAATTTTTGCATCTTTTCTTTGGAGCAGTATTCTAGTGGCCATCTTCTCATCTTCATTATTAGAGTCTAGGTCAATGAATTGAGGCTTTGGTTTAGTTTGCCTGCCTCTCTTACCTTTCTCACCTTTCTCCATCTTTTTTTTTTCCCTTGTCAGGCTTTTGAGTTGAGGAAGTTGGCATGGTCCCTTGCCTCTTAGAGGCAGCAAACACTAGCTCTGGCCCTCTTTGATAGGTTAATGCAAGAAGTGTGATGGTGGTGTTTTTGGTTTTTTCATCATGGTTATGATCCTCAATTTGACTGTCATCCTCTGCACTTCCCTTAATTTCATTTTTTCATCATTAGGATTGATTTCATCTTTGTTTTCTCCATTGCCACTATTTTCATTGCCACTGAAGGGCTGATTGTTGTCATGACTGTCATGAAAGTTGTCATGACTGTCATGACTATTCTATTTTTTTTTGTCCTTCTCATCACTAAGGCCGGCTTCATTTTGGTCACTGTTGCCTTCAATTTCTGCATCTTCCTCAATGTCATACTCTTTTCCATTGTCATCTTCTTTCATGTCTCCATTATCTATCATGGCTTCATCATCATTTCCTTTCTATGCTTCTTCATTTTCCTCTTCATTTTCTGCCTCAGTATCCTCTGTTTTGTTGCTAATCTCCTCTTCATCAATGCTCATTCATTTTCACCTTCAATCTCCTCATATTCTTCATCATCCTCCTCCATATTGTCACTGTTTTTCTTGTTGTCTTGTTCACATTTTTCACCTCTATCACTGTCATGCTCACTGCCACTTTCTTCATCATCATTTCCTTCTTCTTCCTTTTCATCAATTTCTGTCCCTGCTTCATCATTTCCCTCTTCCTCCTCATCATTTTCTTCTTTTTCCTTATCATTTTCCTCTTCTTCATGTGATGCATCAAGGGAAGGAGAGGAGGGGGGGTTTTCTTGAGGTGAGAGCACTTGTGTAGTTGATGAAGGAAAACTAGGTTGATGAGGGAGTTGTGGGTTCGTGAAGTTTTCATGGGCTATGAACACATCCCAAGGTACACCCTATTGTTCCAACTGATGTAATACCACCATCTTAATTAAGGAATGGTGAAATACACTTTGTATTTGTTGGGAAGGACTCCTTCTCCAAACAACAGAAGACATTTTGTCCATACTTCTATAGAGGTAGTAGGGCAAGTTGAGAATCTTAACCCTTGTGAAATGCATGAGGAGTCTAAGATGGTAGGAATAGAGCCTAGAGTACCTCCCCTCATAGGTGAAGTACTTCATGATAACTTTCATCAAGGGTGCAAATCTCTGTTTAAGGTGTGAGAAGGGAAAAATAGACTTGCAACCTTGTCTGTACCAAGTCTTGATAAATGGTTTATAATAATCCTTGTCCAATTTGGCTTTCTTAAACCATTTTTCACCGACAGCAAGGATACTAGTAGCATTTGAGATGGAATCTACTGATAGTTCAAAATCCACCCCTGCAAGGCTTGATTGTTTGTTGTGCAGGTTAAGGATAAAAAGCCTTGTAAGCTCTAGGTGGCTCTGTACTTGTTTGAATCTCTCACAAAATTGGAAGCACCCTGCATTCTGGAAACATGAGAGGATCCTAGGATATGAGGTGATGTGTACTGTGCTCTGGGGTTCAAATCTGTTCACTTTCCCTCCCTTGTGATTTGGCCTCATAGGCCCTTGACCTCTGTCACTGCTGCTACTATCTTCTGCCCTTGACATGATGATTGGAGTTGTTTGTGGTCAAACTAGGGTTTGGAGGAGTAAAATGAAAATGGTGGTGAGGGAAATATTTACAGATGAGTGATATGGAGAGTAGGTTTTAGGACTGCTTGCTTTAGAGCTTAAGGGAGCTTCTCTTGAAAATGAATTGTAACCACACTAGCTTGCTCTCCCTCAAATGACACTTAACTTGTTCAAGGAAGCCAAAAACAAAGTTGTAATATACATTTGAGACCTAGGGTTTGCACACCTAGGGTTTAATCACTCATAGCCACCAAAAAGATTTCAAATTATTTGAGAGGAGGAGAAAGAAGGCTGTACCTATTAGTTTAGCTCCTTTACTGGCCTTGGAGGAAAATTTCAAGGGTGAATTTAAGCCTTTAGGAAACTTTTTATTTGTTTGGAGGGTCTCTGCGTTAGCGCAGCACCCTGCCCGAACAGTCGGGTTAGCCTGTGGGCACAACGCCGACAGTCGTGCCCATGGATTAGGGTAGCGCCCGTGCATGCAGGCCTGTCGATTGGAACATGGGCGTGTCGGGCTCGTATTTGCATAGCGCCACCTTTTGAGCGTAGCGCCACTCCATTTTTGCATAGCGCCGTTGACATTTTAATGGTGAGGAATCCAATAAGCATAGCGCCAGGGCCTGTGAGGGCAACGCCACCTTGTTCACACAGCGCTAGGCAAACTTTGCCCAGAAACAATAAAAAAACTCTGATTTTTCTGTTGAAGGCTTTCTTCTCTCTCTACCAAGTGACAAGTGAGTTTGAAAATGAGGACTTAGGTGCTTTTATACCCTTTTGAGAAATAAATCAATTTTGTAAAACCCACTTTTTTTATGTTTGATTTTTTTCATCTAATGGTTTTCACTGATACTCTTTTTCCCTTTGCAGGAGGTGACTTAAAACACAAAAATGATACTCTTTCCCCTTCATGGATTTTGGGCTATCTTTGGGCTACTGATGCTTCTAGAACTTGTTTTGCTTATGCCTGTTGGAATTGTATGTTTCACTGTGTTTTAGCCATTTTCATGTCTTCAACATATTCCTTAACTTTTTATGCTTTGTGTATGATGGCAGCTTCTTTAGAACCTCTCTGTTCTTACCTAGGTGTTTAAATTTCCTCCTGTTCAGTGGGTGGCTGAGTAAGTAGCTTCTTTTCTCTCATTGATTTTCCCTAGGCATGACAAACCCCTTTTTGACTAGTGCCACAACTTTTTCTTCATAACCATATATGCCATTACCCTTTTCTACTGAGAGACTGACAAAAACATGTTTTATCCCTCTTTGAGATCTCTAAGTGTAGGTGATCTTAAAACATCTTTTTTCCCCTCTCACTGATTTTCCAGAGGTATAATAAATCTGTCTTGCACAGTGACCACATTCTTTTCAAAGATGTTTGTCATTATCTCCCTTTGGCCAATTCTAATGTGTTGCAGGTGCCTTGACACATTTTTTGGTCTCCTTAGTCACTCTTTGGAGTTTGACACCTCATTCTCTCAACAATGAACCCATGCTCAACTTGATTCTCATTTTGACACCTGACCTTATGATTTCCTTCTTTTGACCATTTTGGGGGCAATTGACTGCACTTGAAGGCTTAGACTCCCTCACACTGATACTCTTTACAATTTCTCCCTTTGATGTAGTGAAAACCCCTTTTACCTTGGAAAACCATGGAGGTCACCTTCTGATATCCTTTGAAAAACTTTTGTCATCGTGATGGAGGCCCATCATCTTCATCTCACCTTCTTTGCCCTTTTTCATTTATAATTTCTAAAAATCTTCAATGTGTGCTTGGTTGTGTTGTTGTGCCTTCTGTCCTTGTGGCCTTTGTTCTGGCTCCTTGGTTGGCAACACTGTTTTTCCAATCAGTCCCAAAACCCTAATTCTCTTTGAACATAGGCCTTGTGCCTCTCCTTTTTTGTGGCTGTCCTTAGAGATGATTTAGCCTCTTACCTTACCTAATTTTGTGCTAATGACCATCTCAATCATTCCTGCAGAAATGTCTAAGATGGGCAGCTATCTTTTTCAGAAGTTGTGCTTTGACCAAGGAGGCATTCCTTGAGGGATTTTCTGATCCTTTTGGACAATCATGTGTTGTCCTTCTTCTTCTTTGATTGCAGCCTCTTAGCACAAGAAGAAAAAATATTTAGAACACCAAAACAATCCTATGACCTATGAAACCCTAGGTGACCTAGTGGGAGGCTCTTTGGACTGAAAAATTGGCTTTGGGTCCTCAAGTATAAACAACAGAGTTTTTGATATTTTGATGTATCGAAGATCCAAAATCCAATGTACTTTATTTATCTAAAGAGCCTACAAAGATAGTTTTGAGATCTTCAATGCTTGATGTATCTGGGAAACACAAGAGTGAGTAGGTTTGTTGGTGATCCTAGGTGGCAAGTGGAGGAATTAGGCAAGCCAAAATAGAGTTCTAAGGTCAAGGGTGACAAAACATAGACAAAATGAGTGGTATGAGCCCATGATGGGTCTTCTGGGATTGATGAGATGAGCATGACATGATGAGATAATGAAATAGTGAAAAATTTATGCTAAGGATAATGAAGGCAGTGAGATTTCTAGAACTTGCAATATTCATGAATTTTTTTCTAGAAATATAGGATAAGAATATAGTCATCTACAAAGGAAAAAATTACTGATGACTAATAGTGTGCATACTTGGTAATTATATAAACTACCACCATGATGACACTCTTTCCTACAGACTTGGGTAAACTTGTGATCAAATCCAATGATACCTCCTCCCAATGCTAACTTGGAATGGATAAAGGTTGTAATAGACCCAGGGCCTTAATTGTCTCAACTTTATTTTGTTGGAAAACCAAACATCCTGCCACAAAATTATGAATATAAAATTTAAGGCAATCCAAAAAAAAAATCCTTCTTGACCCTGTGGTAAGTTTTTAAAAATATTGAGTGCCCTCCTAAAGGGGAGGTGTGCAATTCCAAAATAATATTTTTCTTGAGTTGGGAATTCTTTCAAATATATAAGCGATCTTTTTACTATAATGCATATTTTTCCAACTAAATATATCAGATGTACTCGGATCTTGCTGCAACTTTTAAATGAGTGTCCACACCTCTTCATCATTCTTCAATTCATCCCTTGCTTTTGTTATCCAATTAGGCTGGATAATAGAAATGACACAAATAAATGCTTCCACATACTCATCCTTTCTTAAGAGTGCATCCTTCAACAACATTTTGCTTCCATTTTTTGTATATGATTTAAAATTTATAACCCAACATCTTTGTGACCCATTTTTTCTTCTCTTCTGAAGATGATATTTGTTCCAAAAATTATTTAAGACTATCATGATCTGTTTTTACCTTGAAGTGTCATCCCCTTAGGTAAGATCATCATTGCTTTAGTGCATGTAATATTTCCAACATTTCCTTCTCATAAATAGGTTTGTGTAAATACTTTCCTTTGATTGGACACTTTCAAAACTAATGGGCCTCCTTATTACATTAAAACAACACTAATTCCATTTCATGAGGCATCACATTCCACAATAAACACTTTTGTGAATTATGGTGTAGCTAAGACTTGTGATTGGCACATTGCCTCTTTAAGATGTTAAAAGGCCTTAATTGCTTATGGAGTCAAATAAAATGCATATTTCTGATCCAAGTGGATATTTTTGACCACTTGCCTATTCTACCTATACCTCAAGTTAGTTTCACCAGTTTCCTTGATTATATCAACATTTAATATTTTTAGCAGTTTTTCGGGTCTAGAATTTTGAGAGTTGTTTTGACCCCCTAAACAGAATTTTTTTGAGGTTCAAAGCAAGCCCATATCCATAGGTAGGGTCTTGTCACAAATATTTTAGTGCTCAAAAATATATTTCCAGCAAGGTATAATACATGCCAAATGAAGATCATATGACCAAATTACGACCCCAAGAATTTGGTTTCCCAACTAACACCAACATGGACCACAAACTCTTGGTGTTCCATCTCCCAGGGTTATGGTTTTAATTGTTTAGGGTCTCCCTCTGTTGTTAAATAATAAAAAGGCACTTGAGCATCATTGTAACACAATTTAGAGGCATGTATCCACCACATATGTTCTTAAATATAAGCTACCATCACCTAAGCTAGTTTATTTCCATTACGTATGTAAGCATATTTAAGTTCTTTGATATTAATGAAAAAAAGTTGTATTTATGTTGCATATTTATGTTTATGTTTTTATGTTTATTTTTTTGTGTTCCTGTATAATTACGGATCAATGGTATCATAACGGTATTCTATTTCTTTGTTTTTCTTTGCATGCCCCCAACAAGGTCAGGGTATAAGGAGTTAGGGCTTGAACTTGTTGAAGCTTTGAAAAACTAGCATTGAAAACCATGATGAGCTCCCATGGTGCAAGAAAATAAAGACGAGGGAGCAAGAGATAATTTCAAAATATTTCTCGAAGCAAGAGAAAAAGGAATGTGAAAAAGGAATGTGATGATGGAAAAATTTTCCTAGATCCTTCGACAACTACCTACAGGCGATGCATCTTCATCCAGCAACCATTCTGGAGGTGCCACTCCCTTTAAGGTATAATTCAACTTTGACATCCCCATATTTGAAGGCTAGATCTATGTGGATGTCATAGATAAATGGTTAATTTTGTTAGAATGATATTTTTCATTCCATGATTTTTCCAATCAGGAAAAGGTTACTTTTTCACTCCTCATAGCTGCCCCCCACGTCAAGGACTAGTGGGAAACCTACTATGAGAATATGGATGAGAGGGAACCCTCACTATTTTCAACTTCACTTACTTGGAATTATTTCCAAGATGCCATCAAGGATCAGTATTACCCTTTTGTGAGCTATGAATATAAATACACAAAGTGGACCATACCGCAATAGGGAAGGAACCAAGACGTGTTGGAGTTCACAAATATTTTTCATACCCTTCGCACGAAGTTGGGTATCAAGGATTATGAGCAAAATTTGGCACTCAAATACCATGAGTATCTACATAGGTACACCCAAGATGAGATGGAGTTCCTAGGCTTCTCCTCGCCCGATGTCGCCTATTGATATGTTGTCAAGTTCGAGAAAAAGTCTAAACATAATAAGTGAGACATTGGATCTGCGAATCTGAAGCAAGGGAAAGGCACCCCCAAACCATAGAATAAAGGACAAATCCAAGATAGAGTGGCCCAAGTCAACCCGTTGAAGCCACAAGAAAATAAAAACACAACAAAGAAAAAGAAGGACATGGGAAAGTGGTGTGAGTTCCATTTGAGACCCACCCACAACAGAAGTGAGTGTCGAGCCAAGCAGTCACTGGTGGACGAGCTGAAGGCCTCCAAATTAGATGCACGTTTAGACTCTGAGTTAGAACTTGACAAGGGGAATGAAAAAGGGAAGAAAATTATTGATGCGGAGCCTAGTGCCACCATTACCACCACCAAGATCCATAATATGGAGCCTGAAGATCCAGAGGAGGGGAAGTGCCTCTTCCACTCAAAGATGTGGGTGAAGGGTTCTCCTCTGTAGTTCATTTTTGATATCAGAAGCCAAAATAGTGTCATTTCAGCAAAGGTAGTAAAGTGGATGGGCCTATCAGCCACACTACACCTGTAGTCATACATCATTGAGTGGCTTCACAAAGGATGAGATCTTCACGTCATCAAACATTTTCGCCTTCCCTACAACATCAAGTCCTTCATAGATGAGGTAATGTGTGATGTTTCTCCTCTAGAAATTTGTGATGTATTATTAGGACAACCATACTTTTGGAAGAGTCATTCTTTGTATGAGTATAGGCCTCACATTGTTATTATTACTTTGGGAAATAAGTTATACAGGATAACGGAGGTAGCACCACCTACTGCCATCTCTTTAATCTATGTGAAGAAATGTAGTAAGATCATTTTTGACACTGAGAAATTTTTCTTCCTTATGATTCACCCTCAGGGAAAGAAGAAGATTGTGGCCACCTCCATGAACTTTAGATAAGGATCCTCTGCACGACAATAAAATATGGAAAAGATCATGGAGAAGTACAGGGACATATTCACCTCACCCACATGGGTACCCCTACACTTTCATGCCAATCACTCCATCGATATTACCCTGGGCAAGCTGCTACCCAATGGAAAAATCCACTGATGCTCTGTTCTGGAGAACGATGAGATTAAAATGCTGATTTAGGAGCTATTGTAGAAATGTCACATCAGGCTGAGTTCGTCATCCTATGGGAGCCTAATCGTGTTGGTATAGAAGAAGGATGGAACCTGGAGGCTTTGCATTGCCTATAAGGTGTTGAATAAGATAATTGTCCAGAATAGGTATCCAATCCCATGGATTGATGATCTTCTAGACCATATCAAGGGTGACAAATACTTCAGAAAGATTGAATTGAAGTGTGGTTATCACTAGGTACCATTTGAACCATCTGATGTGTGGAATACTGCCTTAAAATCTAAGGAGGGCCTTTTCGAATGGATAGTCATGCCTTTTGGGTTCGCAAATGTCCTAGAAACCTTCATGCGACTGATGGAAGACATCTTGCAACCCTTCACCAACTTGTTTGTGGTAGTGTTCTTGGATGACATCCTAATATTAAAATAGATTTGGGAAGATCACATACACCATGTTAGTGTCTGCCAATCCTGCCAGTCACCAGTGATCAAATGTGCTCTTAGAAGGTTTTGTTAGGGTCTTAGGTCAATTTTTTAGGGTTTTAGTAGGTCTTCAAATAAAAAATTTCTCACTGGCTAGTGTCTCTAGGTGTGTTACTACTCCTTTCTATCCATTTTTTGGTCTTAAAATCATTCATTTTGATGAGTCATCACTGAAATGTCTTCATCACCATAATCATCATTTAGCTCATTTCATGTAGAGTCATTATTAGTTATTAGGGTCAAAATCATAAAAATCAGTCATTTCACCATTGAATTCAACATTGAAGGAGTAGTAATAGTAAAAAAATTTCAATAAAGGTTTCAAAAGTGTAATTTCATTTCTATTATGATGTAATATGTATCAAAATTTTCTAAAGCTACAATTCCAAATCAAAATGTAATAGTACATGGTGGAGCCACTACACCACTATGAAGAGAAATCGATTTCCAAAGCTATAAAAGACCTATGAGTTTCTCATTTGCTCATTTAATCTTCAACATATCTCTCTCCACCTTGAAATACCATTTCCATCCTCAGAGAAGCCATCCCTTGCCACCAAAGTGCCCCATCATTTGCTACACTTTTTCCAGAGGTGTTGTGCTTTCTTCAAGAGAGCCAAATCATTATTTCAGAGGAATTATTCATCAACCACATGTTCCAGTGTATCAGATACAAGTAAGTGGGTCATCAAATTTCCTCTTTGTGTCTTCATTTTTTTCTTGGAAGGATCAATTCCCTCTTCTAGGTTTTTGGTGTAGAAATTATACAAACATATGTATATCAATGGATTCAATCTGATCAAGAAATGTACTAAAGCTAGATATTGAATCCTTATACAAATCAATTACGGAAAATAAACATGATCGCCAATCACAACAAGTAAAGAAAGATTAAAATCAAACCATAACACAGATATTTTCCCGAGGAAAGCTTGCTGCTCAAAACCCCTCTATCTTCTATTGTATATTCACCAAGGAATCATGAAATAATTACAATTCACTCTTCTCACAAGAGTCTCCTGCAATCTGCCTATCATTTCACACTGATTTAGACAAAATCATGCCAACACTTAGCCAATTTTCAGCTTGTATTCAGCCTGCCTTTCTCACACAATTCATGAGGAATGCAATGCCTATTCCTTAGGAATTTCAGCCTTTCTTAGTTGCGTAAGTATCATGGGAAATATTGTGGTGTTTTAACTACATCTGGGTAGTTTTCTAATAACACAATTGATAGTCAACTTCCCTTTAACCTTTGTCTCAATTGGGTCTCCACTGGAACTGACGTGCATAAAAATATTAATGGTAAATCATCAATTGCATGAAATATCACTGCATGTGAATTAAATCTGATTTAATTCACTTGATCTCTCACTAGCGCAACAAACGGTTACAACTAGTTCAACCAACTTTAACTCACTTAATTGAGTTAACTGATTTCTCATGCATTAAACTCATGCACTTAACTGCAACTTGAACTCTAAAACACATAGAATCACTCTTCATGCCTCACCAACCACCCTCAACTCTAAATTCATGAGCTAACTGAGTTTATCACACTCAGTTAATTATTCCAAGTGATTATGAGATACGATTACATTTTATTGTCCAATTTAATTAAGGGATAATTAAATTTAACACATTTCCAATATATTAAATAAATTGAATTTCATGCTAATGTATCACTAGGACCCATCACAGCATGAGCTGTGGTTCCACACTAGTGTAGTTGTTGTCATGTTTCTCTTGGATGCCAATTTCACGGTTTGTTGTTGCAAACTTCAACATTTGGTGGTATTTGCTTGGTTTCACAATCTCATTGACAAATTATTGAGTAAAACCCTAATTTTAAAGCTCACTAACCTTCCCCCACCCATTATACACCTTCCTAATCATTTTCCCTCAACCCTATCCCTCATTTTCACTATTTTCCCACAAACCCTAGGCTAGGACTGTGTTCTCCCTTTTTAGACCCTTTCCCCTCACTCATTCCCTAAAGTTTTAGTTTCCCCTACTCCCTAACATCTCTCGCTACCTCACTAAATTTTCCTAAGAATTTAGGAGGCCCCTAACCCCTTCATCTCCCTTCATTTATAAAAACTTCCCAAATCCCCTATTTTTCCCTACACCAAACCCTAATTCCCCTCCCCGTTGAGCTAGGATTTGCAATGGATTTTGAAACCACTAAGAAAAAGAGGCACAAGGTAGGTCAGATCAATAGGTATTAGCCCACTTCAACAGATGAGATCATGTCTTCACCCTTACTTAAGAAATAATTTCAGGATGCTGGTTGTCTTGCCTTTTGCCAAAAGGTTGAGAAACTTGGATTTCATGACAAAATTACCAACACTTTTACCACCAGATTGAGGAGAGATAAGGTGACTATCGCAGGGTTGGTGCTCACTCTTTCAACAGAGACCATTTCCACTGCTATAGGATTCCAAATAGTGGAGAAAATTGGTTTAAGAGTAGAGACCTTGACCTTGAAAGCTACAAAATGTATTTGAAGCCAACATACAAAGCAACTCCAATACACATCTTTCCATTTAGACAATTTCTGGAAAAGTATGCCCCTATAATGAAATTGATCATGAGATATTTTACATATGAGGGCATGTACTCAAGCTTATATCAATATCATATGATACTCTTGATGCATTTCACTGGTGTAAAATCCCTAAAATTCCTCATTACCTTCACAAAAGCATGGTAAAAATGGTAGAGAAGGTACAAAGATTGGGAGAAAATCATCATGCTAGTTTGTTTCACCATGGCTTAGTGAAAATCTTGGTTTTCCATTAGTTAGCACAGATTAATTTTTCATGGTATGGTTTTTTATATTCAGTTTCTCTTTTGTCTTCTCCAACTCAGTCTTGCAGTCACTCTACTCCTTTGTCATCACCAACACAACAAGAGGTTGCTTCCACAAGCATACCTACCACCAAAACTCCTAGGGTAAAGGTGACTAAGAACTATACTAGAGGTAAGAGGCTTGTGTTTGCTCTAGACATTGTTGAAATTTCCAAGCCTACATTAGGTGAGCAAGAAACATCATCACATCATGAGTCATCATTGCAGGATGAGGAACCAGTGCATCTTAACACTGATATGACAGATTTGGAGCATGAAAAGGAAAAAATAGATGAAAAATTTATCATGGAGAAGGAGGTTGAGATTAGAGGGCTCAAAGACATTTTTTAAAAGGAAAATTTCTTGGTCTCATTCTTGTAACAGAAGATCATGCAACTAAAGGTAAATCAACTACTCTTAAACAAGCCCAAAGTAGATTTGAGCAGGGATTATGCCAAAGGTAAGGCAGTGGTTGATATTGATGATTCAGGGGATCAAGAAGAACATGTTAGAGTAAAGATACCAAGAACAAGATGTCTCAAGAGGGTACTTTAACATTAAAAAGAAACATCTCCACCAAAAGCTCAAATGAATGTTAATGAACTCATTTTGGCATAAATTGAGAAAGACAAAGTAGGTTAGTTGGATAGGGTGAATTTCCACTTGGAAAAGATTATCAAGAAGGAAAACAAGAAAAATAACCTACAAATACACATGGCCATGCATTACTATACAAGAAACCATGTCTCCCAAATCAGGATCAAGTAGTTGAAAAAGAAGCTGAAACAAACCCTAATGAGGAAAAAAGAGAATGATAAGCTTGAATTGATTGCTGAAGCCTCCCTCATAGCATGAAACAACATCACATGGTTTCATGGAGAATTTTTGGGCAATTTTTGAAGATTTTTTGTGAAATGTTTCATTTTTGGTGACTTTTAGCCAACTTGGAAATCTCAGTATAGCCAAAAGCGCAGCGCCTTGGCGCTACACTTTTTCCTCAAACCTCCAATTGCTGAAAATTTTATATGGTTGGGTATTTAATCGCTTATTCATCACAAATATAAACATTTTATGCCTTTTCAGCAATTTGGTTGAGAGATAATGCCCAAAAACATGTCAAAAAGACACTTTCTGCCACTATTTTGGACTAGGTGTCGCGTTTTTGGGAGTAGCTTTGGGAGAAGGCATTTTTCTGTGTTATGGAGTGTCAATTTTGCTTTCTTAAGGTGTCTAGTGAAAAATATACACCCTTAGATTTCCATTGTATATTTCAAAGCTGGATTTGGAGCAGTGGAAGGCCTTCAAAAATTCCTTACAAGTTTGGTATTTCACTTTGAGGCGCTGCACTTTTGCAGAGAGGCACTGTGCTTTTGCCTTTTTGTGAAAATTTGGAGTTTTATTCAGTAAATTTCAGTGTTTATGATGTAATTTCTCTATTTTTATGTTGAATTGATGTAATAGAAGATAAATGGGCTTTTTATAGTCATTTTGGTGTAATTTTGGACCTCATTGATGAGGAACATGTCAGTCAAACTCTATATGGAGGATTTGTTTTAACCTCCCTAGTCATTAGGGTTTTGTTGAGAAATTCATGTAAGTTGTTCCTAAACTGAGGGATTCAACCCCTGAGAGAGGGAAGTTGTTTTTATTCTATATGTATGTGGTTTTCAATCATTTTGATGGTTGGACATCAGAGGGTGAAATTCTTGTAGCTTGCTCTTCATCATTTTATACAGGAAATGAAAGGATAGTTGCAGCTATTATTCAGGAATTCTTATGTTGTGATTTTTTGATAATTTTTTCTCTTTATTATAGATTTATATGAATGATAAACTAGTCTCCTTACCATATCTTTATTCTTCAGTGATTTTCCTAAGAGTTTTTAAGCATAATTCTTTTAATTAAGTTCTATTTTGTTGGGAATCTTATTTTGTGTATTTTATCTTATTGATTAAGGAATTCATGGTATACATGCTCATTATGACCTTATTTCTCATTCAAACCTACACTACATCGACCATTCCCTAATATATCACAAAATCATACCTACCATGCTCCTCTATATCTTTTGCAACTGAAACCTTTAATATTTTGACCTAGTTCCCTAATTTTCACTCCTGATCCAACAAAAAACCTTAAAATATTTCAAACCCTAGAGCTAAGCTATCTAGCCTAAAATCCATTGTTATACTAGTCAGATCCTTAGCTATGTTTTTCATAGAGAGATCCATCTCTAGTTTGGTATGGCTAGCTACCAAACTAAAAGCTTGGTTTGAGGTTACCTCCATCAATATCCTTTCAACCTTGGGATATTGTGGAGGCTAACATTTCTGGTGCCATTGCTGGGGAGTGAAGTGACAGATTTTCCCTCGGTATATTATTACATTTTCATTTAATTCTAGGCCTGTGGGTGATAGGACCTAGTTTCCGAGAAGGTTGATTCAAGTTTCAGAGAGCCAAAGTGAAGAAACAAGGCAAAACTGGCTCCTAAAAGGTATACACGATCAAATCCAGATCCACATCCACCATCTCCTGTTGAAGATCTGAAAAGACTCATAAGGAAGAAGACACTTCAACATTCTGAGTTTCAGTCGAGTTCATCTACTTTTGTAAGGTCTACATCTCTGCCTTCAGAACTGGTTTCACTTGAAGATATTCCATTTGGTCTTAAGTTCGAATTATCATTATTTAAATCCAAATCTGAAACATCTCTATCTGAAATTGTATTCGATCCTTCAAAGTTTGAAAAAAGTTTCTCATCCATAGAATCCAATTCAGAAGTAGGTTCAAAAGCATATTTTGATTGAAAGGTTTAGAGTCAATTTGAAAAACTTCAAAAACTAGAAAACCATATTCAATATACCTCTAAGAAGGATTTTATACAATATCAACATGAATTCTTGTTTGGTGACCCTGTTTCAGCTTCATCTATTCACACTACTACTACATCCCCTCATACTGTTGTTTCTTCATCATCCACACTTCCTCTTACAAAACCACCACTCATACCATAACTTCTTGTTGTGACTACAAGCTTGCCTCCTAGAACAATTATGGCCACATTTTATCATTTAGCTCTGTCGGGACAACTTACGAATTTACCTCAGAACTATGGACAAAGGATACTTATTTTTTATGGAAACACTAAGATTACAGCTAGGCAACATATTGAAAAAATCATAGATTTCATAGATTTGGAAGAGGTAGATAATGATGATGCGAAAATGAGAATAATTGCTCAAAGTTTCTCAAGAGAGCTGAAAAAATGGTTCAAGATTTGGGACCCCGTTCAGTTCTAGATTCACAACAATTAAATTGATTGTTTCCTTGCTAAGTGGGAGGAGAATAAAAACCCTCTTTAGATGTTGGATGATTATAACTCATTGAAAAGGTAGCCTAATGAATCAGTTCAAGACTATACAACTCATTTCAATAAGGTGTACAATTCCATTCCTGGCAATATCAAACCTCCAACTTATTTGGCCTAGCTGCACTATCTGGATGCCTTTCACCCTGATATGGCATATCATCTTAGAGAGAGAAATTGAACCTCATTAGAGGAAATGAAGAGAAATTTTGTCAGCGTTGAAGCTAATTTGTTGATCAAGAAATCAAAAAGAAAAGTTGAAAATATAGTTACAATTAAGGAAGATAAATCAACCTCATCCGAAGAAAAATTGGATAGTTTGATTAGAACCATGGAAAATATGGTAGAAAGGATTTCCATTTCTGAAAGGCAGTCAAAAAATCAAGTCCGGAATCCCAATTTTCGAGGACAACAACAAAAACCTTAGTTCAGAATTAGGCAGAGAGGGAAGAGAGATCTGGATCAACAAGCACAACAATAAGTCCATACTCCATTGCAGCAAAACTATGCCCAAGGACCTGAAGATGAAGATTAAATTTTTGAAGAAAATAATTTCTTCGAAAAAGATCATGGACCTATCTTCCTCACATATGATGATGAGTATATCGAGGAAACATATGTGCTAGATGACCAAGAATATGTACTTGCAAATGATGATGGGCTAGCATTCCAATCTGAAGAATATCAAAGGGGGTACCTAAATGCTCTTAGCTCAGTGCAGAGACAATACAGTTTGAGAAACCAAGATGTGCCTATTACTTCTACTGAAAAGAGGCCAAATCCACAAAAAGATACTCATTCCAAACAAACTTCCCAAGCTAGTCCAAATAAGGAGAAGGAGCCTACTGCCACAAATCAGAGCAAGAACAATGAGCCATCTACAAGTACATGAAAGAGAGACAAGAAAGGAAAAAGAAAGGAGTATTCAACAAAAGAGCAGCCTGAAAAGAGGGATACCATTGCCAAAGAGGTAGAGAAACAATATAACTTTTTTAGCTTAGAGAGTGAAATTTCTAAGTTAAAAGTTTATATTCCCATTACTGAGCTTGTAAAGAATGATAAATATAAATTTTGTGTTTCCAAGATGTTGAAATTAGATTAGATGTCAGACATGGTCAATGTCAGTTATGACCATCCCAAACTCCTATTTGGCCCAACCGTAGATGGAAATATTGAATATAGTGAAGTCCCTTCCTTTTATCTTAGTTTGAGGATTCATGATTATATTCTCCATAATGCCATGTTGGATTCCGGGGCCTCACACAATTTAATGTCGAAGGTCATCAAGGATAATTTGGGGTTGGACATAACCTAACCCTATCTTGACCTCTATTATTTTGATTCGAGTAGAGTTAGAAGCCTTGGTCTTATCAAGGACTTGGTGGTCTCTCTTGATCAGATTCTTGCCAAAAATGTGTTGATGGAGGTTGTAGTTGCTGACATACCTCCAAGGTATGGTATTTTGCTTTCATGGTATTGGGGAGCCAAATTAAGGGGTACTCTAGAACTTTATTTTTCATATGCTACAATTCTGGTATTTGGTCAACTTAGGAAGATATATCAAGAAGTAAAAATGAAATACATGATCACTAGCAAAGACAAACCCAAAAATCACCCAATTCACTCTGTACATATTGATTTAGAGTCTTTCATTTTGTATAATGATCATAGTACTAATGATTTAGAGAGTCAAATTGTAGAAGGTGAAGAAATTTCAGAAGTTTCAAATAGTGTCCAAGCGGTCTTGAATGCAGAACGAATAAATCATAATTTTGATGGCTTGAAACCAAGCAATTTAGAGAAGAGGTCAGTAGTGTCAGAGAAAGGAATAGAACATGTTGAGACAGCGGGTCAAAAAGAAGAAACAAATTAGTCAATATAATTTCAGCTTCCCGATGATGAGGAGGGTCTTTGGACCACATATTTCGATGGTGCTTTGGGAAAATATGGAGCTGGTATCGGAATCTAGATCCGTATCCCTATACATCAGTCATCTAAAGTCCCATGGAATGTAATATTGTGTTCTTATAAGCTAGCTTTTTAAAGTTTGAACAATGAGGCTGAATATGAGGCCTTAATCATTGGTCTTAGAATTTTGAAAAGGCTAGGTGTGAAAAGAATTATAGTATATGGCGACTCCGAGTTGGTGATTAAATAGGTAAAAGGGGAGTACTAGGCCAAACATCCTGGGATGAGAGATTATCGTAATGTTCTTCTTGATATTCTTAAAACATTTCCAGAATATACATTGTCTATGATTCCTAGAATTCAAAATTTTATGGTTGATTCTCTTGCCACAACGGCTAGAAATTTTAAGATTCCTATTCATGCTACTAAAAAGTTTTAAATTCATGTGAAGGATCGCCTAACTATCCCCGGAAATCTAAGATACTAAAAATTATTTTGGGATAATATATAAATAAACAATTTTTTGTAGATGGAGGTGGAGTTTGCTAATTCCCATATTGATGATGTGTATAATGAAGATGATCATGTAATTTAAGCTACTGAAGTTAAGGTACTGTAGCTAAAGGAAAATAACATTTCACAAGTTCTTGTACCTTTGAAAGATTTAATTGATCATGATTATGTTTCCAAAAAGCCATCAATGGTCCCCACAAAAGCAGGTGTTGAAGATGTTAACATTGGTACAGATGATAAACCTAGGATGGTTAAGTTATCAAGGTATTTATCCCTTGAGTTGAAAGGTAAATACACAACTCTTTTGAGTGAGCTTTATGATGTATTTTCTTGGTATTATTCAGATTTAGAAGTGTACGATAAAAACATCATACAAGACACTATCCCAATCAATCCGGATCAAAAGCCACTCCGCTAGAAGCTGAAGAGAATCAATCATAAATTGTTGCCATCAATCAAAAAAGAGGTAAATAGACTTTAAAAAGCTGGTATTATAGTTCCTATTCGATTTTCAGATTGGATGTCCAACCTTGTGCCTATAAGGAAAAATACAGGGAGATTCGTCTTTGCATAGATTTTAGAAATATGAACAAGGTGTCCTTGAAGGACAATTATCCTCTCCCAAAGATGGACCATATATTGTAGAGGGTAGTTGAGGCTTCTAGAATTTCACTCATCGACGGATATTTAGGATACAACCAGATATTGATGCATGAAGATGACCAAGAGAAAACATCATTTTCAACGCCATGGAGTACTTTCATGTACACCAAAATTCCATTTGGGCTAAAGAATGTAGGGGCTACATTTCAGCAGACTATGGAAATTGTGTTCTCAAATGACAAGGATGTTTTTCTTGTGGTTTACGTTGATGATGTTACTGTCTTGTCACGGTCATATGATGAGAACTTACATCACTTGAGAATAGTGTTTCAAAAATGCAGTAAATTTGGTATTTCATTGAATCCTAAGAAAACACTATTTTCCATGGAAGAGGGAAAAATAGTAAGGCACCTCATCTCAAAAAATGGCATCCACATTGATCCCTTTAGGATCGAATAAATTCAGTAGTTGGACTTCCCAAGGAATGAAAAAGAGATCCCATCATTCAAATGCAAGATAATTTTTTTCAGAAGATTCATCCCCAATCTCGCCGAACACCTTAGAGATATGACAAACATGCTGAGGAAGGAAAACGAGGTAAGATGTTCCGAATATGCAAAGAAATCATTCAATTCAGTCAAATTTTCTTTAACATGTGCTCCCACATTGATCAACCCTGATTATACTATAGAATTCATTATCTTTTCATTCTCTTCCGAGCACTCCATGGATGTTGTCCTAGTGCAGAAAAAGTACTCAAAGACGGAGCAAAAAATTGCATTTTTCAGTCAGACCATAAGAGATGTGGCACTAAGATACAACATTATTGAAAAATAAGCTTTTGCCTTGGTTAAATCATTGAAAGGATTTCGGGTATACATCCTTCACTCTCACATCATTGCCTATGTTCTGATGCAAACTGATCCCAAAGGTAGACGAGGGAAATGGATTGTAGCCATGCTTGAATATGACCTGGAGATCAAGCCCACCAAGCTTATCAAGGGATAGGGTTTGGCAAAGTTGATGGCCGAATCTAATTTTCATGCGCTGGATATTAATTTGATTTCTGCACTTTCTGAAGAGGAGGTTGATTACTCATTGACACAGGTATCTCATATTTGAATTTCATCCCCTTGGTATGTTGATATTATTTATGTACTTCAACACCTAAATCCTCTGCTGGGTGTTTCTAAAAGTAAGCGTATATTACTAAAATTAAAGGCTTCAAAATATTGTATTTTAGACAGTTTTTATATTGGAAAGACCCAGGAGGTGTCTTGTTGAATTGTCTTGTTGAAAGTAGATCGAAGGAGATGATGAATGAATTTCACAAGGGTGATTGTGGTGGTCATTTATTTTGGAAGACCACAATAAACAAAGTTTTGAGGGATGGTTTTTATTTTCCCACCTTTTTGGCTGATCTATACAAGATCGTGATGAGCTGTCACAGATGTCAGATTTTTCAAGGGAAGAGGGAGTTGCTTCTGCTGCCTTTGCAACCCATTTCAATTTAGGCACCATTCCAGCAATGGGGTCTTGATTTCATAGCTGAGATCCATCCTTCATCTTCTGCCCAACATAAGTGGATTTTGACGGCTACAGATTATTTTACAAAGTGGATCGAGGAAATCCTGACCTATAAATCTACTGATTTGGTAATCATTCAATTCATGGAATATCATGTCTAGATTTTGTTGTCTGCAAAATATAATCACGGATAATGCCGTTGCATTTAATTTAAAAATATGGTGGAATTTTGTTAGAAGTACAATATAAAATTGGGTCATTCAACTGCAAACTATTCGCAAGGAAATGGACTGGCCAAGTCTTTGAATAAGTCTTTGGTCAATATTATCAAAACGATGATGGAGGTAAATTATAAAAATTGGCACAAGAAACTCATAAATTCTTTGTGGGCATACATAGTAAGTAATAAGAAGTCCATAGGCATGTTGCCTTTTGAGTTAGTCTATGGAGTTGATACAGTCTTTCCTACTTCTCTTGTTGTTCCAGTCATAAACATTTTGTAGGAAGTTGGTATCGAACCGAATGATGTTCAACGACGGATAAACCAAATGATTCAGTTGCAACAAACTAGGGAGGAAGTGTTTCAGAACACTTCTAAGCTTCAAGAAGGGATTAAAAAAGTGTATGACAGGAAGACAAAAGCATATGACTTCAATATGGGAGATGTATTTCTCCGTTGGGTTGCTAGGAATGAAGAAAAAGGAAATCATGACAAGTTCAAGAATTTATGGAAGGGACCATACAAAATTTTAGCTTCAAGAGGGAATAATGCCTACTTGTTGGAGGAAATGGATGGACAAGACTATGTAGGAGGACCATTCAATGGTCGGCTCCTCAAGCACTACCTCTTTTGATCAAATTTCTGAAATTACTCTTCATCATTGTACATATCATTTTAATTTTCTGTCGAAGTGTGAATGAGTTAATAATGGAAGCTTGAAGCCCGAGGTGAAGGCCATAAGGTTTCTTTGATTGGTTGTAGGTTTTTAAGTTCAGTAAGTTTTGTTTCAAGTCAAAGTCAGTTCAGTTTGTCTGTCATTTTTCAGTATTGAGTTTGGTATCTTGTTTTTTACTCCATGCCCAATGGATAAGGCTACTTGGTCTACGGTGTTCTTGACACCTCCAAGGAGTTGCCATCCCCAACTAGAGTCAATGTGAGTGTCTACCAGTCCTGCCAGTCACTAGTGATCAAATTTTCTCTTAAAAGGTTTTGTTAGGGTCTTAGATCAAATTTTTATGGTTTCAGTAGGTCTTCAAATAAAAAGCTGGTCAATGGCTAGTGTGTCTAGGTGTGTTACTACTCCTTTCAGTCCATGTTTTGGTCTTTCCATCATTCATTTTGATGTGTCATCACTAAAATGTATTCATCACCATCTCAGTCACATCACCATAGTCATCATTCAGCTCATTTCATGTAGAGTCATTATTAGTTCTTAGGGTCAAAATCATAAAAATCAATCATTTCACCATTGAATTCAACATTGAAGGATTAGTAAGAGTAAAAAATGTTCAATAAAGGTTTCAAAAGTGTAATTTCATTTCTATTATGAGGCAATATGTATCAAAATTTTCTAAAGCTACAATTCCAAATCAAAATGTAAAAGTACATGGTGGGGCCACTACACCACTATGAAGAGAAATAAATTTCCAAAGCTATAAAATACCCATGAGATTCTCTTTTTTTCATCTTCAAGAAACCTATCTCCACCTTCAAAGACCATTTCCAGCCTTAGAACATCCATCCCTTTCCACCAAAGTGCCTCATCATTTACTGCACTTTTTCTAGAGGTGTTGCACTTTCTTCAAGAGAGCCAAATCATCATTTCAAAGGAATTATTCATCAACCACAGGTACCAGTGTATTGGATACAAGTAAGTGGGTACTCAACTTTCCTCTTTTTTTCTTCATTTTTTGCTTGGAATGATCAATTCCCTCTTCTAGGGTTTTGGTTGTATTTTCTTGGTTTCATAATCTCATTGACAAATTACTAAGTAAAACCCTAATTTTAAAGCTCACTCACCTTCCCCCATCCATTATACACCTTCCTAATCATTTTCCCTCAACCCTATCACTCATTTTCACTATTTTCCCACAAACCCTAGCCTAGACTACACTTTCCTAGGCTAGGACTGTGTTCTCCCTTTTTCGATTTCGTCCCCTCACTCATTCCCTTAAATTTCAGTTTCCCCTACTCCCTAACATCTCTCCCTACCCACCTAAATTTTCCCAATAATTTAGGAGAACCCTAACCCCTTCATTTCCCTTCATTTATAAAAACTTCCCAAATCCCTTGTTTTTCCCTACACCAAACACTAATTCCTCTCCCCATTGAGCCAGGGTTTGCAAAGGATTCTAAAACCACTAAGAAAAAGAGGCACAAGGTAGGTCATATAAATAGGTATTATCCCACTTCAACACATGAGATCATGTATTCACCCTTACTTAAGAAATAATTTCAGGATGTTGGTTGCCTTGCCTTTTGCCAAAAGGTTGAGAAACTTGGATTTCATGACAAACTTACCAACAATTTTGCCACCAGATTGAGGAGAGATAAGGTGACTATCATAGGGTTGGTGCTCACTCTATCAATAGAGACCATTTCCACTGCTACAAGGATTCCAAATAGTGGAGAAAATTGGTTCAAGAGTAGAGACCTTGACCTTGAAAGCTACAAAATGTATTTGAAGCCAACATACAAAGTAGCTCCAACACACATCTTTCCATTTAGACAATTGCTGGAAAAGTATGCCCCTCTCATGAAATTGATCATGAGATATTTTTCATGTGAGGGCATGTACTCAAGTTTATATCAGTATCATATGATACTCTTGATGCATTTCACTGGTGTAAAATCCATAAACTTCCTGATTACCTTCACAAAAGCATGGTAAAAGTGGCAGAGAAGGTACAGATATTGGGAGAAAATCATCATGCTAGTTTGTTTCACCATGGCTTAGTGAAAATATTGGTTTTCCATTAATTAGCACAAATCAATTTTTCATGGTATGGTTTTATATATTCAGCATCTCTTTTGTCTTCTCCAGCTCAGTCTAGCAGTCACTCTACTCCTTTGTCATCACCAGCACAACAAGAGGTTGCTTCCACAAGCAGACCTACCACCAAAACTCCTAACCTAAATGTGACTAAGACCTATACTAGAGGTAAGAGGCTTGTGTTTTCTCTAGACATTGTTGAAATTTCCGAGCCTACATTAGGTGAGCAATAAACATCATCACATCATGAGTCATCATTATAGGATGAGGAACCAGTGCATATTGACACTGATATGGTAGATTTGGAGCACAAAAAGGAAAAAATAGATGAAAAAATTATCATGGAGAAGGAGGTTGAGTTTAGAGGGCTCAAAGACATTTTTTAAAAGGAAAAATTCCTGGTCTCATTCTTGCAATAGGAGAACATGCATCTAAAGGTAAATCATCTGCTCTTAAACAAGCCCAAAGTAGATTTGAGCAAGGATGATGCCAAAAGGTAAGGCAGTGGTTGATATTGATGATTCAGAGGATCAAGAAAAACATGTTAGAGTAAAGATACCAAGAACAAGATGTCTCAAGAGGGCACTTGAACAGTAAAAAGAAACATCTCCACCAAAAACTCAAATGAATGTTGATGAACTCATTTTGGTAGAAATTGAGAAAGAAAAAGTAGGTTAGTCGAATAGGGTGAATTTACTCTTGGAAAATCTTCTCAAGAAGGAAAACAAGAAAAATAACCTACAAATACACATGGCCATGCATTACTATACAAGAAACCATATCTCCAAAATCATGATCAAGTAGTTGAAAAAGAAGTTGAAACCAACCCTAATGAGGCAAAAAGAGAATGATAACCTTGACTTGATTGCTGAAGCCTCCCTCATAGCATGAAACGTCATCACATGGTTTCATGGAGAAATTTTGGGCAAGTTTTGAATATTTTTTGTAAAATTTTGCATTTTTGGTGACTTTTGGTCAACTTGGAAATCTCAGTATAGCCAAAAGCGCAGCACCTTGGCGCTACATTTTTTCCTCAAACCTCCAATTGCCAAAATTTTATATGGTTGGGTATATAATCACTTATAAATCACAACTATAAACTTTTTATGCCTTGTCAGCAATCTGGTTGAGAATAAATGCCCAAAAACAGGTCAAAAAGACACTTTCTTACAATGTTTTGGACTAGGTGCTGCGTTTTTGGGAGTAGCTTTGGGAGAAGGAATTATTCTCTGTCATGGAGTATCAATTTTTCTCTCTTAAGGTGTTTAATGAAAAATATACATCCTTATGTTTCCATTGGATATTTCAAAGCTAGATTTGGAGCAGTGGAAGGCCTTCAAAAGTTACTTACAAGTTTGGTGTTTCACTTTTGTTTGGAGGCGCTGCACTTTTGTAGAGAGGCGCTGCGCTTTTGCCTTTTTGTGAAAATTTGGAGTTTTATTTAGTCAATTTCAATTTTGATGATGTAATTTCTCTATCTTTATGTTGATAAATGGGATTTTTATAGTCATTTTGGTGTAATTTTGGACCTCATTAATGAGGAGCAAGTTAGTCAAACTCTATATGGAGGTTTTTTTTTAACCTCCATAGTCGTTAGGGTTTTGTTGAGAAATTCATGTTAGTTGTTCCTACACTGAGGGATTCGACCCCTAAGAGAGGGAAGTTGTTTTTATTCTATATGTATGTGGTTTTCAATCATTTTTTTGGCTGGACATCAGAGGGTGAAATTCTTGTAGCTTGCACTTCATCATTTTATACAGGAAATGAAAGGACAGTTGTAGCTATTATTCAGGAATTCTTGTGATGTGAGTTTTTGATAATGTTTTCTCTCTATTATAGATTTATATGAATGAAAAACTAGTCTCCTTACCATATCTTTATTCTTTAGTGATTTCCTAAGAGGTTTTAAGCATAATTATTTTAATTCACCTATGTTTTGTTGGGAATCTAATTTTGTGTATTTTTTCTTATTTATTAATGAATTAATGGTACACATGCTCATTATGACCTTGTTTCTCATTCAACCCTACACTACATCGACCATTCCCTAATCTATCACAAAATCATACCCACCCTGCTCCTCTATATCTCTTGCAACTGAAACCTTTCATATTTTGACCTAGTTCCCTAATTTTCACTCCTGATCCAACAAAGAACCTTAAAATATTTCAAACCCTAGAGCTGAGCTATCTAGCTTAAAATCCATTCTTGTACCAATCATATCCTTGGCTGTGTTTTTCATAGAGAGAGACCTCACTGTTCTGTAGGGCTAGCTACCAAACTAAAAGCTTGCTTGAGGTTACATCCATCGATCTCCTTTCATCCTATTATACACCTTCCTAATCATTTTCCGTCAACCCTGTTAGGACACTGTAATGTACCATTTTTCTCATACATTTTTCTATTATTACATCTGTTTCCAGTCCATATTTAAAGCCTATATTATCACTTTAATTTATTCTTCCAAAGGTATATAACGTTTCTTCTCTTTACTATATGTTTAACTTGTTTTACATGTAATTTTACATTACTTTCATACTTAGCCATTAATTGGAAATATATAGTTGCTAAAACAGTTTGAAGACTGCAATTAATTCATTGTTGTTGTCTAAAGACCACATTGCTAAAACAGTCAAAACAATATGCAAATCTCGTTGCTGAAAAAATCCGTGATTTGCGATGCTGAAACAATATTTCAAGTACAACAGCAACAAGAAAATATAATTAAGCAAGTTGTTGCACTAGCCGCAACAACTGTACCTCAAAGCCAGCACCATCACAACCATTTTAACAACATTTTTTCTATGGAAGAACAAAATATCCTATTCCAGCATAGAAGATCAGATCAGGTTAAGAATAGAATTTGCATGATGTAATCAAATGTGTAATAGATGTCTCCTCTTTAAATAGAGGAGACATCAGCATTAGAGGGGGACTACGGAAGGTTTAGTTCGAAGGGAATTACAGAGAAGGAACATGGATCTTTTTGTAATATGTTACATTTGACAGATGAATAAAAGATTGTTCTGAGCATTTTTTCTTAATTACTTTTTTTGGCGAATCTTGTGAGAAGGAAAGGGCCCACCTTCCTCACAAGATTCACCCATTAATTTCCGTAGTGTGTTAATTGTTATTTTCATTCACGCCTTGTTAAAACTCTATTTTGCTGAAATTATTTATGCATTATTGGAACTCTGTTATCTGTTGTTGAAACTTTGTTTCCATTGATTGTTGCATTGTTTTCATATAATTCATTCCTAGGTAATCGTTGATTATTTCAATTGGTAACCTTGTTTACAGAATGAGTTTGTGAAAGCGTGGTAGTCAGAAATAGGTGCTGAAGATTCCTACTTGGGGAATAGGGTCATGTTCTCTGTTATAGCATAATTGGTCTTTTCTTCTGCAGATTGGTTTCTTTTCCTAGATTGTTTTTTTCTTATTGTAATCCAGGATTCTTCTGATAATTGTCTGCAATAGAGAGATTTATTTTGCTGTAATTCAAAGTAGAACTTCAGTCCGTTTGAAGCAAGGTGTGATTAGTGTAATTTTTACTACAACTTTTCATTACTTTTGAGATTGAGCATATACAGTGTGGGATTGCCTTTGAAATAAATAGACTTCCCTGGGTTGACAATTTATGTATCAATTTATTGTTTAAATTAATAAGAAATTAAAGTGACCAACATTTTGGCACCATTTCCGGGGAAGGCAATTATAAGTTTCAAAAGCATTGATGTTTTTCTTTCAGATGTGCAGATTGCATGAGAGGATGTGGAGCCCCCAATAAAAATAACCCTACAAGTGGTAGGGGCAGAGAAAGGGGAGGAAGAAAGACCTTTATTGACGAGATCATATTAAAATATAAATATTCTTAGAGGCCAAGCTCTCGAACGCCAAAGCCTCAACATTCCTTTCAACCAAATTGTGAAACAGAGGAAGAAATTGTGAGCCCTGAAACAATTGAGAAGCCAGCAGAAAACATTGAGGATCGAGCAAGTGCAGTAGGAGAACAAGCAATGGAGGAGAACAATGAATAATTCTTCCGCAGAGAACAGGTAGATCTTGAAGGAGAGGGAAGAGATGAGAATATTCTCTCTACCTTGGGGTTTCCTATTGGTGATCTTCCTAGAGGAGAAACTCCCTTGAAGAATATCCCACTTTCAGATTTACCTAGCTTTCATGGTTTATCTTATGAAGATCCTGATGAATTTCTTTTTGAGTTTGATATATTATGCAGAAGTTACGATTACATTAGCAATGCCCAAAAATTGAAGCTATTTCCAGCAAAATTAAATGGAAATGCATTAAGGTGGTTCATGAGTCTTGGAGGCCATGTAATCACAACATGGGATCAGATGAAACATAAATTTCTGCTCAAATATCAAGACTACTATTGGACGAGAGAAAAAAGAGAGGAACTATTTAAGATGGTACAGAAGGAGAACAAAAATCTGGAGGAATTTGTGGAAAGACTACAATATAACTTGCAGAGATCCAATCATCCCGATGTAAGTAAGGATATTCTTTAAAAAAAATTATTGAAAGGAGTGAGGGATGACTGTCTAAATATGCTAAATATGCTTGGTAAAGGGGACATATCTAAAGAATCATATGATGAAATTGTTAACCTCTGTAAAATATGTTCAAGATGAGATGCAAGGAATAGATCAAACAACAGGGATACCACATATTCAAGAGTTCAAAAATCAGCCAGTGGAGGAGCAACAAGAGATGAAATAGGTAATTTACTTGAGGAATTTAAAACTGAAATGTTAAGTTCTTTTGCTTCACAGATTGACACCTTGCAAGTTAAGAAGAAACAAGCCGAAGCAGAAGCAGATTTGTCTGTCTTTTGCCCAAAATTCTGGGATAAACACCCACTAAGGGAATGCCCATTGGACAAGGTGCCAATTTTCACCCTTTGTGAGAAGGATCATGAAACGCAACAATGCCCTTCTTTACCAGGAATAAAAGCAGCATTGCAACCAACCGAAGAAGAAGTTGAAGCGGTCTATCTATTGACACAGAGAAGGAAATGGCAACCGCGAGGACAAGGTATGAACTCTTATATGCCATTTACATCTTCGAATCGTTGGAACAATTATCCTTCTTTTAGTCAAGCAAATTACCCTCCCTTTAACCAAATGCAATACCCGCCCTTCAATCAAATGAATTAACCACCCATGCAACAAAACAAACCCTCCCTTTGTAGACCCAGTAATGTGGACTCCTTGGCCTCCACAACAACAATCTTACAACCAATGGAATCCAAATTGGAGGTGTCAACAACTCCCGTTTCCAGATCAATTTCCTCAATTTCAGCAACCACTTCCTCTACCATCAGGTGCTCCACCAAATAATCAAATGATGAGACCCCAGCCACCTATACAACAAACCCTAACCCCAATAAAAAAGCTGTGCAGGTTATTGATATTCAGAACCAGCCTATACTTCTTGTTTTCCCTGCACAATGCAATGATATTCATTTACAATCTGGGAAAATAGTTGAACCCATTATTGATGATGTTACCTCTTCTGATATCGATAAAGAGGAGAAAGAAAAACGTGATTCATGTAAAGAGGTACAACCACCCTTTAATAAGGGTACTGAAACAACAAAACTAACATTCCCTGAGCGTTTAGTTTTAACTAAAACGCCTAAGCCACCTGCTTTTAATCTTCTAGGGGAATTACAGAATCTTTATGTTAAAATTCCACTCTTACAAGCACTAAGAGATGTACCAATTTATGCCAAAACTATGAGAGATATTTGTGTTAAGAAACCTGGTAGGAAATCTAAAGATCCCCTTACAGTTCATGTTATGGGTGATATATCTGCATTAATGTCCAGTAAATCTCCTCCAGTTAAATATGGTGATCCCGACCATCCTACTGTCACAGTGAAAATCAGAAAAAAAAATAATTCCTCAAGTTCTGATAGATTTAGGTGCTACTATAAATATTATGACTCTTGAAACTTCACAACTGTTACAAGTGAAGAACGTAATCAGAGATACACCAACCATTCTAGATTTAGCTAACCATTCTACAATCAAACTAGAAGGAGTTATTGAAGACCTAATCATCTCAGTTGAATCCTGGAATTACCCAACTAACTTTGTGGTTTTACAGACTAAAACAAAGTTGGGGGGACATCCTCTAATTTTGGGAAGGCCCTGGTTAGCCATAGCCGATGCCTTTATCAGCTGTAGATCTGGTTCAATGACAATTTCAAATGGATATGAAACCAAGCAGCTTACTCTCTACCCTCACGCTACACCCATGATTAATAATGATAATTCTGTATGGATGGACTATGATGATCATGCTATTCAACCTATTTTGACTATCGGACAAGCTTTAAGCCTTAAAGATACCATTGAGGTTGAGGTAATTAATAATTTTATTTGTGAACCCTCCTCTTGTTGGAAATATGATGCAGAGTGTTGTCCTTGATGTCAACCCACTGAATGAAGATGAAGACATGCGATTGTTGACATGTGTTGTCCTTGATGGCAATCCACCTAATGAAGATAGTCTTGACCTGATGAACTTGGTAAATGATGTAAATCTGATGTGATATGATGTTTGTTAGCAATATGGTGCTGAGTGTTGTCCTTAAATGGCAACCCATTTGATGAAGATGATGGCAACTTACTTGATGAAGTTGTGCTTGATAGAATGTCTTGATGAACCTATTTAAAGATGAAAATCTGATGTATCTACAGAGAGTACAGAAGGTAATGAAGAAAGGAATTCATTATGGGCTAGATCTATGATGAAAAGAGTATGTTTCAAGACATACGCAGATCTTTCTAGCGGAAGTCACGTATGCACGCGGGAAACAACGTTCCAAGTCGCGTATGGGCAAAAGCGCTTGTAATGTATTGTTTTGGCTCATGGTATTGTTGGGCTCATAGGCCTGTACGTTTGGCTCATGGTATTGAAGGGCTCGTGGTATTGAAGGCTCATGGTATTGAAAAAGGGTAAACTTATAAAAGGAGAAGAAATTCATTATGCAAATCATGAGTGTGGTGTAAGATGTCTGAGCTTGAATGAATACTTCTCTCTGAAGTAGATCTGAATGGAAAGGGTTACTCTTGAAGATAAATCTGAATGCATGATGCACCATTGATGAAGAAGGGGATCTAGATCTGAAATGTACTTATATCTACTAGATCTGCTTATGGAAGGATTAGATCTGAATTGAGGCGAACATCTGTCTGAAGTAAATGGTTGAATCTGAACTGAATATCTAATCTGAAGAAGTATGCTGCTCTGTAATGGTTGAAGATTCATACGCTAGTTCGCCGAAGAGGAAGCGCGTATATACGCGGCTTCGCTAAAGGAAAAGCGCGTATGCGCAATTGAATTGGTTCTAAAAAATGTACTGAGGTATACGCTAGTTTGTGTGGACGGAAGCGCATATATACGCGACATCAGTGAAGTGAAAGCGCGTATGCAAACTAGGGTTTGCTGAAGTCTGTGGTAAGAAATGTCTGATCTATTATGTTGTGTTATCGGCGATTCGTATTCTACAAGACAGTTGTCCGTATCAATTTGGTTGTATGATTGAGTTTAAAAATATGGAAAGGGTCCAACAAATATGATGAAACGTATTCGCAAGTTGTGTTCTATTGAAGTTGTTGGATCCAAGGTGAAAAATGGATGAAACGCGGTCCAAGGAGGTGGTGTCGAGGGTTGTAGCCTTCGGGCCGTGGGGTCGTAGTTTCCTTCCGTAGGCCGGTAAACAAGAGCAGGGGGTCGTAGCTCCGTGAGGCTGAAAAACGAGAGCAAAATGAGTTGTATATCTTCCAGGAGAGGCTGCAAACGAGTCAGTGGGGTTGTGGGGCTTCCTTCCCGGGAGAGGCCGGTAAACGAGCATGTGGGTGCCTCGCGTGCTGTCAAGTCCGCGCTGTAAAGAGACATGTTGTAAGATGTTTTCTCTATAATAAAAAATATTGAAGGCCGAGCAACTCAGCGTGGTTTTCTCCCAACTTGGGTTTCCACCTAAAAATCCTGGTGTTCATGTGTGATGCTTTGTGTGATGGCTTATTCTGTTCTTACTGCACTTGTTTACTGTTTATAGAACATCTGATGGATGAATGATGGAATGATATAAGCAAAGAACTAATGACATAACTAGATCTCTGTGTATACGCTATTTGCATAAAAGATATCCGCGTGTATACGCGAGTTTACTAAAGGAAAGTAGCGTTTGGGTTTTAAGGAATGAAAAAGTGAAAAGTTTTGAGTATGCAGTAAATACTGATTCACCCCCCCCCCCCCCCTCTCAGTATTTTTCCCAAAAATTGGTATCAGAGGAGGTCCTTCTGCAGAAGCTTGATCGCTTGAAGGAGATCCGTCGCAATGGGAAAGAAGCAAAAAAAGAAGGTTGCTCAAGGAAAGAAGATGCCTCAGAAATCATGTATAGCAGAAATTGAAGAAGATAAATCAGGTATTGATAGTTGTTCTTGTGATTTGCTTTCTGGTGCTTGCAATGGTAAAGAGAGTGAAAGTCTAGAAACAAATAATGAAAGTAATGATTGGTATCAATTTGAAAGGAAGGAATCTATCTACAAAGATGTGATCTCTAGGATGAATGAAAGGATAGAAACACTAAATGGACAGATAGACAAGTATCAAGGGTTGTACGCTTATGCAACCAATCAAGGTGAAAGACTTGAAGCAGAAATCATCTCTCTGAAAGCAGATCTCGAAGCATCGAATAAGAAGAATGAAGAACTCTTACAAACTTTTGAAGAACAAGAGAATGGGTTGAAAGAAGAGATTCTAAATCTGAATGATCAAGTAGAAGATGGAAGAAGGAAAGAAGAAAGCATGACAAAGCAATGTCAAGCCTTGGAGGTTGAGGTAAACATTCTCAAAGAAGAAAAGGTTAAACTTTTGAGGTTTCAAGATAGTACTAATATTTTGGACAATATTCTGAGTAATCAAAGGTCTCCTTCTATCAAACTTGGTCTTGGTTTTCATGAAACGGTCAAAGGAGAATCTAGTTCACAAGGGAATGCTAATGATTCAAAGGAAGACAATGCAAAATCTGAAGTGTTGAAAGAAACAAAAGGTCAACCAACAGTCATGAATTCTCAAAGGAAATCATTCAATAATGTTGAATGCTTTAGATGTCATAATTATGGGCATGTTGCAGAAAATTGCAGGAGCAGATCATTTCAGCCTCAAACAAAAAATTCCTACATAGAAAGGTACTATGGTTTCTTCAAGGGATATTGTTTTTCATGTAACAAGTATGGACATAAAGCAGCTGATTGTAAAAGGAGGAAGATTAGAAATACTCATTATGATTCTTATGCTTATTTCTCTGGACACATGAGATGTTATTCTTGTAACAAGTATGGACATGTAGAAAAGGAATGCGGGTTGAACAGATCTGAGAAAGTGGACAATTTTCAACACACAAATAGAAAGTTCAAACAAATCTGGAAAAGGATGGAGGACCGATCAGAAACGTAGGGAATTCTGACCCTATTGCAGTCATCCGCTTCTGAAGCTTACTTCTCTGATCGACTGCAGGAATGATGTGAGATACATTATCAGATTTAGTAATGTATCGTCACAGGGGGAGCAATGTATGATGTATCTCATGGTTGATTTGATTATTCTAGTTATATGTATTTCTAGCAGACATCGATATGAAGGCACAGTCACAGGGCTACACAGTTCGGGAGATAAAGGAATGTGAAAAATTTCTATGTTTCACTTTCCATGCGCGAGTTATATTCACAAAGAAGTCGCGTATGCACGCGAGTTTCATCAGACTGATCGTATGCATTGATGATAAGAGAATTTAAATACTATTTGAAGATCTGGAGGCAGAGGTTTAGGGGAGCATGATCGGCTAACGATGAGTGCTGATAACATTATTAGAGGTTATACTCATGTTAATGAAATGTTACATGGTTTCTTATGTTGAAGATTGTGGATGAGTCTTGTTTTCTTTTTGATGAAGAGTATTCATTGTTGAGATGAAAGTCTTATAATTTGGAGATAAGGGCAGTTCATGCAGAGATTGTTGCTGATGACTTACTGATGAACGTATTCAGGTTGCACAAGTTAAGAAGGAGCACTGGTTCAGGGGGAGCAGCAAGTTGAATACTAATGATTGCATTGTTGGCAATATGACTGCTTATTCTTTGGTTTTGTGATGCTCAAATGATGATGACTTGGTATATGGTTTATTATGATAAGATTTTGATCCCTGGTTACTGAAAAGTATCTTTTGTGCTCACATATGGATGAGTTGGAAGTCTTATGATTCAGAAATAAGAATGGATCATGCAAAGTTTGTTACTTTGGTTGAGATCTTTTTCCTACATATGTTCCTTCATGTTAAATATTGAAGATCATGGTGATATTGGACCACATGGATAATTGCTTGACACATATTTGAAGATGTTGTTCTGGTATGATAATCTCTCTTGGAAAGAATGTATTGATGCTGCACGGAATATGAAGACTTGGTTACTAATGCGCTTATGCTACCACCATTGGATGACACTTGAAGACACAACTACATTGTTCTATCTATCTGTAGTCCAGAGAAGCAGTCAAATATCTCAGAAAGAAGCTGAACACTGTCTTTTCCTCACAGAGGATCAGATCTGGTCAAAATATAGAAGATGGTAGTGGATACGCGGGTTTCCTAAAACACAGTCGCGTATATACGCGAGTTCCTGCAAATAAAACCGCGTATGTCTTATTGCTGACAAATTTTTGCTTGGAGTCAGCTCTCTTCAGCACAGCTGCAGTGATGTTTGGTATCTCTGATACTGTTTGGTATCTCTGGTGGTGTTCCAGTTCTCATAATTCTGTTTCTAATGTTTTGATGAAAATTCCTTGATGATTTGTTGGTGAAAGTGTTCATGATGCACAAACTAAGGGGGAGCCTTAGTCATATGAAAAGGATGCTTGGATGCACAGATGCAGGGGGAGCATTAAGGTGTGCAATTATAATGCGGTGTTGGCATTATGGTGGATTACGATATATGATCTCTCTTGAGGTCTTTAAAGAACATTGGTCATAAATGGTCATATTTGTATTTTGATGAAAAGGTCTTGTTGAGACCCATGATGTAATATTCAGTCATGTAAGGACTTGTCAAATTTTGTAAACCCACGTGGTTGGGTAGCTGAGTCAAATTTTGTAAATCCACTTGGTTGGGTAACTGAGTTGAAATGTGTAAACCCACTTGGTTGGGTACTTGAGTCTCATATGTAAATCCAATTGGTTGGATATTTGATGTAAGTATGAGTCTTTTGGTGATAGGAAGTTCATAAAGTCATGTACTTCATTGAAAAATATGTTTGAAGTTTCAGCATGAAATCAGGGGGAGCTTGGTCACTTCTTCTACATGAGGAGAAAAGGGGGTGAGTGTGTTGGTTTTGATCTGACCGTTGCCCTTGATGTCAAAGGGGGAGAGTGCGTTGGTTTTGATCCGCTGGTTTTGATCAGCCCTTTAGCTGAGTATTGATCCGCCTTTTTCCCTTGATGTCAAAGGGGGAGAGTGACATAGTGTTGAATCTGAATAATGGTGCTTGAGGAGTGGGAGAGTGACATGGTGTCTTTGTATTTTTAATGTACCTATTTGTTGTGGTAACCAAACACCATCGTGGTTGCCATCAAGTCCAAAGGGGGAGATTGTTGGCAATATGATGCAGAGTGTTGTCCTTGATGGCAACCCACTAAATGAAGATGAATACATGCGATTGTTGACATGTGTTGTCCTTGATGGAAATCCACCTGATGAAGATAGTCTTGGCCTGATGAACTTGGTAAATGACGTAAATCTGATGTGATATGATGTTTGTTAGCAATATGGTGCTGAGTGTTGTCCTTAAATGGCAACCCATTTGATGAAGATGATGAAAAATTACTTGATGAAGTTGTGCATGATAGAATATGTTCTTGATGAGCTAAATATGATGTATCTATAGTGTGTACAGAAGGCAGTGAAGAAAGGAACTCAGCATGTACTAAATCTATGATGAAAGAAGTATGTTTCAAGGAATACGCGGATATGTCTAGGGGAAGTCGCGTATGCACGCGGGAAACAACGTTCCAAGTCACGTATGGGCAAAAGGCGCTCATAATGTATTGTTTTGGCTTATGGTATTGATGGGCTCATGGTAGTGAAGGGCTCATGGTATTGAAGGGCTCGTGGTATTGAAGGCTCATGGTATTGAAAAAGGGTAAACTTATAAAAGGAGAAGAAATTCATTATGCAAATCATGAGTGTGGGTGCAGATGTGGAGGCTAGAATGAATACTTCTTCTCTCTGAAGTAGATATGAATGGAAAGGGTTACACTTGAAGATAAATCTGAATGTATGATGCACCAATGATGAAGAAGGGGATCTAGATCTGAAATGCACTTGTATCTACTAGATCTGATTATGGAAGGCTTAGATCTGAATTGAGGCGAACATCTCTCTGAAGTAAAAGGGTAAATCTGAACTGAACATCTGATCTGAAGAAGTATGCTGCTCTATAATGATTAAAGATCTATACGCTACTTTGCCGCAGAGGAAGCGCATATATACGCGGCTTCACTAAAGAGAAAGCATGTATGCGCAATGAAATATCTACAGAGGTATACACTGGTTTGTGTGGACGGAAGTGCGTATATACGTGACATCAGTGAAGTGAAAGCGCGTATGCAAACTAGGGTTTTCTGAAGCACGCGATATGAAATGTACGATCTATTATGTTGTGTTGCGCTATGCGCCTTCTACGGTCTTGATTTATCTGTGCTCCAGTTTGGTTGTATGATTGAGCTTAAAAAATAGGGGAAAGGGTCAGTCAGAAACTTCTGGTTAACGTGGCACAAGTTGTGTTCTATTGGGGGTTATTTGGATCCGGTGTGAAAATTGATAGACGTGGTCCGAGGAGGTGCGAGGTTGTAGCCCGAGTCGGGGTCGTAGCTCCCTTCCGGGTGAGGCTAGTAAACGAGAAGCGAGGGTCGTAGCTCGGTGAAATTTGATATAACGAGAGCGAGGGTCGTAAGCTCCCTTCCGGGAGAGGCTGGTAAACGAGTCAGGGGGTTGGAGCTCCCTTCCAGGAGAGGCTGGTAAATGAGCGCAGGTGGGTGCCTGCGTGCTGGTAGAGTCTGCACCAGCACATATGTTGTAAGATGTTTTCTCTATAATAAAATATTGAAGGCTGAGCAACTGCAGCGGTGGTTTTCTCTCGTCTTGGGTTTCCACCTAAAAATCCTGGTGTTCATGTGTGATGCTTTGTGTGATGGCTTATTCTGTTCTTACTGCACATGTTTACTGTTTATTGAACATCTGAAGAATGAATGATGGAATGATATAATCAAAGAACTAATGACATAACTAGATCTCTGTGTATACGCTAGTTGCATAAAAGATATCCGCGTGTATACGCGAGTTTACTAAAGGAAAGTAGCGTATGGGTTTTAAGGAATGAAAAAGTGAAAATTTTTGAGTATGCAGTAAATACTGATTCACCCCCCCCCCCTCTCAGTATTTTTCCCAACACCTCTATGACTCCAGAAACACATAATCAGCTGGCTGCACTTTTGAAATCAAATACCCAGGAAAATCTTAAATTTGAAGATCTACCTCAAACATCAACCACCATCTCTTCTAAAAGTATACTAGTAGAAATTGAACCTGGCAAAACACTGAACATAAACCCCAACTTGACAGTTGCTGAAACATAGCAATTAATGAAGTTACTTCTTGAAAATAAGGAAGCATTCCCATGGGACTATACAGATATGAAGGGAATCTCTCCTGAATTATGTACTCATTGTATCTATATCAAGGAAGGTTGTCGACCATTCTGTCAACCTCAATGATGAATGAACCCTAATTTAAGGGAAATTTTTAAAGAGGAACTTCAAAAAATGCTTAATGCAAGGTTTATATATCCTATATCTAACAGTGAATGGTTTCCCCGTTGGTAATAGTTCCTAAGAAAAACGGGAAATGGAGAGTGTGTGTAGATTATAGAGCCTTAAATAAAGCCACTCAAAAAGATCACTTTCCTTTACCATTCATTGATCAGGTGTTAGATAGCTTGTCAGGGAAGAAATTATTCTCCTTTTTAGATGGGTTTAGTGGGTATAATCAAATCAAATTGCACCCCAAGACCAAGATAAGACCACTTTTACTAGTCCTTGGGGAACTTTTGCTTATAGAGTTCTCCCATTTGGGCTATGTAATGCACCAGCAACCTTTCAAAGAGAAGTTATAGGAATCTTTTCTGATATGCTTAATGACTCTATGGAAATATTTATGGATGACTTTACCCCTTATGGTGTGTCTTTTGAGGATGCATTACAGAATCTTGAGAAAGTACTTAAATGATGTGTACAAGCTCACCTCTCCTTAAGTACCAAAAAATGTCATATGATGATGAGTGAAGGAGTAGTACTTGGAAATTTTATTTCATCTCAAGGAATTCAGGTAGATCCATCCAAAATACAAGTAATTCAGAACCTTCCTATTCCTAGAACACAAACAGATGTGAGAAGTTTCTTAGGACATGCAGGATATTACAAGAGATTTATTAAAAAAAATTCCAAAATAGCTTCTCCTTTGTTTGTGTTACTTATGAAAAATGTTGAATTCAAGTGGACTAATCTTTACCAGGAAGCATTTGTTGAACTCAAGCATCAGTTATCTACAACTCCTATTTTAAGGGGACTTGATTGGGCACTTCCCTTTCATATATCCTCTGATGCTTCGGATACTGCAATTGGAGTTGTCTTGGGACAAGAGGAAAACCATATTCCTTATGCTATCTACTTCATTAGTAAGAATATGACTCCTGCTGAGCTTAATTACGCAGTTACCGAAAAGGAATTTTTAGCAGTCATTTATGCTATTAATAAATTTCGACATTACATTACTGGTTGCTCTACTTTTGTCCATACTGACCACGCGGCTATTAAGTATTTAATGAACAAATCTGTCACAAATTCTTGAGTCACTAGATGGTTACTGTTATTACAAGAATTTGATATTACAATTGTAGATCGACCAGGAAAAGAAAATGTAGTTGCTGATTTTCTTTCTCCGTTAAAAGCTAATGATAATACTCCAGTAGATGATTCCTTTCCCGATGAATATTTATTTGCAGTATCTACTCACTCACCATGGTATGCAAACATTGCCAATTATCTGGTTGCAGGGAATTTACCACCACACCTATCCCATCGAGAGAAAAAAAAATCATTCAACAAAGTGCTCGGTATAGCTAGATAAGTGGGTGTCTTTTCTACACAGGACTTGATCATGAAATCCGAAGATGCATTAGAGAAGATGAGGTTTATGATGGACTAAAATCTTGTCATGATGACCCTTGTGGAGGGCATTTTGCTGATAAGAGAACGACACATAAAATTCTTAGGATGGGTTATTATTGGCCCTCACTCTTTAAAGATGCAAAGAAATACGTCCGGGCCTGTGATAGATCTCAGAGAATGGGTCAATCTAATCATAGAGATGAAATGCTATTAAACCCCCAGGTAATACTTGAACCATTTGAAAGATGGGCCTTAGACTTTGTAGGACCCATTAATCCTCCATCCAACCAAAGAGTTTATATATTGGTTTGCACAGATTATATGACTAAATGGGTGGAGGCTAAAGCACTCCTTAGAGCTAATGAAGAAGTTGTCCTAGCTTTCCTATTTGAAGAGATCTTTGTTAGATTTGGAGTGCCCAGAGTGCTAGTTACAGATGGAAAACCTCCTTTCACTTCTCATGGTTTTAAAGCCACCCTTCAAAAATATCATATTCATCATAGAATGACTACACCATACCACCCCCAAGCCAATGGACAGGTGGAAAGTACAAACAAAGTAATAAAAGCCATTCTAACAAAAATAGTGAAGGAAAACCGGAAGGATTGGTCTCAAAGGCTCCCTGAAGCACTATGGGCTTACAGAACTTCCTGGAGAAATACTACAAGATTTTCCCCCTATGAATTGGTTTATGGTAAAAGTGTTGTTTTTCCTGTGGAATTTGAAATTAAAACCTTAAGGACTAATTTAGCTGTTAACCTTGATTTGACTGATGCACAGACAGCCAGGTTGCAGCAGCTTCATGAATTGGATGAAAAAATATTAGATGCCATTCATTAGACAACTATGATTCAACAACAAAGAACAAAATGGCATGATAAAATCATCAAGCATAAGCAATTCCAAAAAGGTAATTGGGATTTATTGTATGATTCTCGGTTTGAAAATTTTCAAGGGAAACTACGTACAAGATGGCTAGGACCTTATGAAATAGATACTGTTTTTCCCAATGGAATAGTAAGGCTCTTAACAATTGATGACTCTAAAACACCGTTATTAGTAAATGGTCATCGGCTCCATCTGTACCAACGCCCCATTTCCAAAGAATATTTTAAGGCCACTCGCATGGCAGATTCACATTATCTCTTTTTAGGGGAGCCTCCTGCCCCTCATTGCATTTAATTTTTCTGAATTGTATTTTTAGCATTAGAATTAGATTTCTTAACTAATAATCCCTGTCAAGGGCTGGCATGTTACAATTGGTTATTTTGCAGATTCTCGATTCAAGAAAGGCGTACCAAGAAAGGACAATCTCACTACAAGCAGATCCAAGCTTCATTTTGTGAAGCATTGCTCCTCTTACTTCAACCCATTCATAGTTCATTCCCCATCTTCCAGTTTTCTTTCAACATTTCCATCATTCATCCCCCCTCATTTCTTTTCCCCTTTTCATGTCATTTTCCCCATCTTTCCCATTGCTGAAACAACACTCTTCAGCAACATTTTCCCTATTTTTCCCAATGCTGAAACACCACTCTTTAGCAACATTTTCCCCATTTTCCCATTGCTGAAACACCACTCTTCAGCAACACTTTACCCATTTTTCCCGTTGCTGAAACACCATTTTTTTTCAAAGACATGACCATGCAGCATTTCCCGTCATGAAATCATCTTCTTCAGTTCTTTCATTCTCACTTCTATTATTTCTCATGCTAATCCTGTCCTTTCACTGCCTTCTCCTATGATTAAACAGACCTCTAATATAATCTCCCTCATGTTTCAAAAAACTTCCAAAGTTTCTTCCATGACTATTGCCGATCTATTATGAGCAAGAACTATATTTTTCGAAGTACGAATTAAAGGTAAACATGAGGTATGTAAATTTTATATGTAAGTACAATTAAACTATGGTTAAATGAGAAGATTTCATTCATTATTGCCACAATCCCCATACATTTAAAGTCATTATTTCAGCCGTAGTTGGGGGGGAATATCGAAAATTTATGCCATCATTTCACAACAAGATGATTACCGTCATTTTTCTTATCCATTACCTCATCTCTTCACTGTCATTCCATGTTCTCATTCACAAAACTTACTATGTTCGAGTGCGGTAACTTGGCTCTTTGATTGTGCATTTTACCAAAGCTGATTAGCTATGGGAGGACCTGCTATTCAACACGAACCTGCCACGATAGCCCTGCTCGAATTATACCCAGAGGTATATCAGATTTTTTAGCAGGCAGGCTAGGTAGGTTATTTTCAGAGGCTTCAGGAATTTGATCCACAACAGGTTCTTGAATTTGCACGGAATCTTAAGGAAGATCATTCTGTTGTTCAAGGAGTTCGAATTCAAGTCTCAGAGGGTGACATAGCACAGGTTTCGGGCCTTCCTATCACTGGCATTTGATGGTTCAGCCGAAAACACATCATTCTTAATGCACAACAGGATTTTCTCCTGCCAGGAGAACAAGTTGAGCCTAAAGGCCGAGGTGTCCGAGTCAACTCGTTGCTGCCTCCTTGGCCAAAAGTTGTAGAATTTTTCAAACACTACCTCACCTGTGAAGGCTGATACCAGGTATTTTACCAGTATTATTTTGTCTTGTTAAATCATTTACGACATGGTAGACTAGTGAATATTCCTTATTATTTACTTGGATGTCTTAGAAATATGTCGCATTATTGTGGATAGGTAAAATTCCCCCCCTTTCCCTCACCCATCACCATCTCGTCCAGTTACTTATCCAAAAGGGTTTTTCTCAACAAAACCCTCCCCTAAATAAATCATCCATAAACCCTCAACAAGCTGCTGAAAATCCTCAGGAATTACTGAAAATTCTAAAAATCCTCATGAACAACAACCACAAAATGTCCCTGACCCTCCAGAAATTCCACTCGTAGAACCAATTGATACAATTAACCCTCCTACCATACCAAGTCCATCCCACAATTTACCAGAATCATCTAATCCTACTGTTCATATCCCTAGTGATGATTCTCAAGCAGATAACCCCCCCTCCTCTACTCATAAAAGAAAAAAGAAAACTACTACTTTTCCTGCCTTTTTTACCTAGAAGATGAATGAGGGCATCAACTGAAGCAGCAACCATTTCCACTACCCTAGACCCTAAAACCATTTTGCTAAAAGCCCATACACCACCACCCTCCCGAATCCCGGAATCTTTACCTATCTCACCCAGGGGCACTGAAACACAAGAACCAGATGCCCAGGGTACTGCAACATTATTTTCTTCAGGACAAGTAGTTGTCACACAGGAACGAGCTACTCATTCAGTAGTTGTCACACAAGAACTAGCTATAGCTACTACACAAGAACCAGCTATAGCTGAAACACAAGAACCAGCTGCTGATGTACAAGAACTAGATGCCCAGGATGCTGCACATCACGTAGCTGTTACACAAGAACCAACTACTCTTTCAGTAGCTGCCACACAAGAACCAGCTCTAGCTACTACGCAAGAACCAGCTACATTTGAAACACAAGAACCAACTACTGAGATTGTGACTGTTACACAAAGCCCAGTCACCCTGGCTTCCCTCTTACAAGAAAATGAGTTTCTAAGATCAGAACTGGAAGCCTATAAGCAAGAATTGGTAATGGCAAGGGAAGCCTATGATAAGAAGCTTAATTTGTATACCTTAGCTCACGCAGCATCCATGGCAGAGAAAAAAACAGAAAATGATCAGTATAAAGAATACATGTGTAGCCAATGTGGGAATATTTATCATCAAGCGGGATATAAAGTAGTTCAAATCCCAATGCCGGGAGCATCTACGTCTTCTGCAGTAAAAGAGGAACGCCCTACTGTTACACAAGAACCAGTAGGGCCTTCAAAAATTACAGAAAAAAGAAGCTAATTCACAAGTACCCTGGCCTACTGTAACTGTTAAATATGAAGTTCCTGATTTTATTTCTACTTAGACTATACCTCAGCCTACCACTTGCAATGATGAAAAACAAACTGAACCACAGGATTAGCAGGAACTAATGAACAAGTGGAAGAAATAGTATGCCATTTCACAAGACAAAATCTTGCAGGAGCACAAATTACTTTGGCAGAACCACATATATTCAAACTGGGAGGCTTTGGAGCAAATACTCCAACAATATCGCGCTCATAAGAAGCAGAATAAAGAGCTAAAAAGCAAACTCCTCCTGATGTTTGATTTGGTACAAAAATTATTGGCTGCTAAGAAACCATCTTTAAATTACTCTCTTTTCCTTACAGAATGCCTTACATTCTTTCAGATAAAAGTAATCAAAGATGGAAGACCCCATGAAGTGTTTAAATCCGAACAGTTTGTGCGAAATTTTGTAGAAGCCTCTACCAGTGACCAGCATTTACTGTGTGAATTATATTTTATAGTGAAGCCATTCCTGAAAACAGAAAGCTTAATCTTAACCCTCTTGTTGGCGACATCCAGATCTGGGCATTTTCCTCTTTCCTTGCCAACCAGATTACGTGGCAGACTAATTTTCTAGCGACCATGCATAATGAAGATAATCGTCTCCTCTGGATTCGGCCAGAACCACAGAACCCTGCCACCTTTGTTGCAGAATATTATCAATTTCTGAAGAAACCAGGGATGACTCAACACATGCGGCAACTACAGGTAACAGTACTCCAGGACTGTCAACAGTTTATTAAGGCCAAATAAATTGCTGCCTTAAAAGCAAATAGCATTTTTTTGGCAACAATCTCTTAAGGAAAAGCAGGAGCACAATCCTTTCAGTCCTACTAATCTTGAAAAAGCAATCTCTAGGGTACCTGATTACATCAAATGTGTCCAGCAATGTGCTGAAAAGTGGATAGGGTATCACTTCCATTTTCCTATTCTATGGATGCCAGCAGAAGAATATCATGCTCATCATAGGTTGGCCAAGAAGGATGAAGCAGCAGCCTGACAAAGGTTGCAAAATGTGCAAAGATTCAGAGCTTCAACAGACAGTACCTTCTATAGCTACTGCATAAGTAACTTGCACGCCAAGAGCTGGTATCCGGATTCTGATTCAGATTGAAGTTGCTTGAGGACATGCAACCTTTTTAGTTGGGGGGGATGTTAGGACCCTGTAATGTACCTTTTTTCTCATGCATTTTTCTATCATTCCATCCTTTTCCAATCCATATTTAAAGCCTATATTATCACTTTAATCTATTCTTCCAAAGGTATATAACGTTTATTCTCTTTACTATATGTTTAACTTGTTTTACATGTAATTTTACATTACATTCATACTTAGCCATTAATCGAAAATATATAGTTGCTAAAACAGTTTGAAGACTGCAGTTAATTCATCGTTGCTGTCTGAAGACCACGTTGTTGAAACAGTCAAAACAGTACGCAAATCTCGTTGCTGAAATAGTCCGTGATTTGCGATGTTGAAACAGTATTTCAAGTACGGCAACAACAAGAAAAGATAATTAAGGAAGTTGTTACACTGGCCGCAACAACTGTACCTCAAAGCCAACACCATCACAACCATTGTAACAACACTTTTGCTATGGAAGAACAGAATATCCTATTCCAGCATAGAAGATCAAATCAGGTTAAGAATAGGATTTGCATGATGTAATCAAATGTGTTTAGATGTCTCCTCTTTAAATAGAGGAGACATCAGGATTAGAGGGGGAATACTGAAAGTTTAATTCGAAGGGAATTACAGAGAAGGAACGTGGATATTTTTGTAATATGTTACATTTGACAGATGAATAAAAGATTGTTCTGAGCATTTTTTCTTAATTCCTTTTTCTAGGGAATCTTGTGAGAAGGAAAGGGCCCACCTTCCTCACAAGATTCACCCATTAATTTTCATAGTGTGTTAATCGTTATTTTCATTCACGCTTTGTTAAAACTCTGTTTTGCTGAAATTATTTATGCATTATTGGAACTCTGTTATCTATTGCTGAAACTCTATTTCCATTGATTGTTGCATTGTTTTCATATAATTCATTCCTAGGTAATCGTTGATTATTTCAATTGGTAACCTTGTTTACATAATGAGTTTGTGAAAGCATGGTATTCAGTAACAGGTGCTGAAGATTCCTACTTGGGGAATAGGGTTATGTTCTCTGTTATAGCATAATTTGTCTTTTCTTCTGCAGATTGGTTTCTTTTCCTAGATTGTTGTTTTCTTAAAGTAATCCAGGATTCTTCTGATAATTTTCTGCAATAGAGAGATTTATTTTTCTATAATTCAAAGTATAAATTCAGTCCGTTTGAAGCAAGGTGTGATTAGTGTAATTTTTACTACAACTTTTAATTGCTTTTGAGATTGAGCATATACAGTGTGGGATTGCCTTTGAAATAAACATACTTCCCTAGGTTGACAATTTATGTAGCACTTGATTGTTTAAATTAATAAGAAATTAAAGTGACCAACAAACCCTATCCCTCATTTTCACTATTTTCCTACAAACCCTAGCCTGGACTACACTTTCCTAGGCTAGGACCGCGTTTTCCGTTTTTGGACCCCTTCCCCTCACTCATTCTCTCAAATTTCACTTTCCCCTACTCCCTAACATCTCTCCTTACCTCCATAAATTTTCCCAAGAATTTAGGAGACCCTTAAACCCTTCATGTCCCTTCATTTCTAAAAACTGACCAAATCCATTGTTTTTCCCTACACCAAACCCTAATTCCCCTCCCCATTGAGCTAGGGTTTGCAATGGATTCTGAAACCACTTAGCAGAAGAGGCACAAGGGAGGTCAGATCAGAAGGCATGATCCCACTTCAGCACATGAGATCATGTCTTCACCCTTCCTTAAGAAATCATTTCAGGATGCTGGTTGCCTTGCCTTTTGCCAAAGGTTGAGGAACTTGGATTTCGTGACAAACTTACTAGCACTTTTGCCACCATATTGAGGAGAGATAAGGTGAATATTGCAAAGACCATTGCCACAACTATAGGGATTCCAAACAGTGGAGTAAAATGGTTGAAGAGTAGATACCTTGACCTTGAAAGCTACAAAATGTGTTTGAAGCCAGCATACAAACCAACTCCAACACACATATTTCCATTTAGACAGTTGCTAGACAAGTATGATCCTCTTAGAAATTCATCATGAGATATTGTTAGAAAATTATATATTATGGAGCAATGCAACACATAAAATATGCGAAAAATACAAGCACACAAAACACATAAAACCAGAGAGACACAGATATATGTGGTTCACCCAGTTTGGGCTACGTCCACCCCGAACAACCAGTCCTTTCTTTCTATTATCCAACAAAAATTGAAGAGACAAAACCTACAGCAGATCCGTTGTAATATCCTTTGTTCTCTCTCACAGTCTCCCTATCTGTTTCTCACTCTGAGAATACACACGTAATACACAGTCGCAATAAAATACCCTCATATATATAAGGGGGTTGCCTTCTAGGGTCAAAAACCCTAAACTAAACATAACTTCTATCGTCAGATCATCCGCCTATGAATGGCCCAGATTGACTAGAAATTACTATACTTTTACAAGGCAATTTTACATTTGTTTTTAGCTTCGGGGGCGCTGCCCCCGAAACCCCCCGCCAGGGGGGGGCTCCAAAAAGCGCTGCCCCCCCCCCCTGGACCCCCCACGGCAGCGATTAATTACGGGCGGCGTTGCCGCCCCTTTTAAGGTACAGGGGTCCAATGTTTTGATACAAAGTAAACAAGATAATTAGGCTCCACACCCAACAATCTCCCACTTGGAGACTGATTGTAGCAACTCCACCGCTACTTCATTTGCTGGAAAATGAATCCTCTTTGGACCTGGCTGTTCCTCATCTTCATCGTCATCCTTGAAGACCAATTGAAACTAAGCACATTCTCAGTTTCTCCCTGGTTACAACTTTTGTTAGCATATCTGCAGGATTTTGGCTAGTGTGTATCTTTTCCAGCTTCAACTCTCCATCTTCCAATACTGACCATATGAAGTGGTACTTGAGATGTATGTGTTTAGTCCTGGAATGAAATTCTGAGTTCTTTGCAAGATGAATGGCACTTTGGCTATCACTGTATAACGTGCCCATATCATGCTTCTTACCCAGTTCATCCATAAACCTTTGTAACCAAATTATTTCTTTACTAGCCTCTGTAGCAGCAACATACTCTGCTTCTGTTGTTGAAAGTGCAACAAGAATTTGGATTTTTGAAACCCAACTGACAGCTGTTCCACCTACAGTAAATACATATCCTGTATTTCTCCTCATGTTATCTCTGTCACCTGCCGTAGCTGCATCAACATATCCCTATAGAGCAATGTTTGAACCACCAAAGCATAATGCTTGATTTGTGGTACCTCTCAAATATCTGAGAATCCATTTTACTGCCATCCAATGTTCTTTTCCTGGATTATTCATGTACCTGCTTACAAATCCCACTGCATGTGCAATATCAGGCCTTGTGCAGACCATTGCATACATTAAGCTTCCAACTGCTGATGCATATGGACCTTTAGACATATAATCCATGTATTCTTGGGTCTTGGGGCACACCTCCTTACTAAGTTTGAAATGGCTAGCAAAAGGTGTACTAACTGGTTTTTCATTCTACATATTAAATCTTTTCAACACCTTTTCTATGTACTCCTTCTGAGACAGTGTTAATTTGCGATTTTTCCTGTCTCTAGCTATCCTCATACCAAGGATTTGTTTTGCAGCTCCCAAATCCTTCATTGCAAATGAATTTGCCAATTTTATTTTGAGCACATTTATTTCCTGCATGTTAGACCCTGCAACAAGCATGTCATCTACATACAATAACAATATAATATAGCTACCATCATTTTTCCTTTTCAGATAAACACAATGATCAGAGTGACATCTAGTATAACCTTGTTCAGACATAAACTTGTCAAATTTTAGATACCACTGCCTTGGAGCCTGTTTTAAGCCATACAAGCTCTTCCTTAGCCTGCACACTAATTTTTCTTTCCCTTTGACCTCATATCCTTCTGGTTTCTCCATATAGATCTCTTCCTCTAGATCTCCATGTTGAAATGTTGTCTTTACATCTAACCGTTCAAGATGTAAATATTCTGCTGCTACAAGACTTAAAATAGTTCTGATTGAAGTCATTTTAACAACAGGAGAAAATATTTCATCAAAATCAATACCTTTCTTGTGTGCAAACCCCTTCACCACAAGTCTAGCTTTGTGCCTCTGTTTTCCTCCATCTTCTTCCTTCAGCCTGTAAACCCATTTATTCTGCAATGCAGTTTTACCTGCAGGCAACCTGACTAAGTCCCAAGTCTGGTTATGCATTAAGGATTCCATCTCTTCTTCCATGGCTAGCTCCCACTTCTTCCTGCTTTCAACCTACATTGCTTCTCCATAACATTCGGGTTCACCAGAATCAGTCAACAAGAAATAATATAATGAAGGAGAGTATCGTTCAGGGGGGTCTACTTATCCTGGTAGATCTTCTAACACCACTTTCAGGTATTTGAGGTGTCTGTTACTGTTGTGGTGGTTGTTGATGTTGTGGTAGTTGATTATTATTATTTTCAGGCACCTTTACTTTTTCAGTTATCTCATCAAGAACCGTGTATTCCTTGCTTTCTTTTTCCTGTTTCTTTTCCTGCAACTAATTCTTATACAAGACCTTTTCATTGAATATTACATCTCTGCTCGTAATGATTTTGTGATTTTCATAATCATATAAGCGATATCCAAAATCATTAACACCATATCCAATAAAGGTACATTTCTTTGATTTTGCCTCAAGCTTTGTTCTATTTTCTTTATTAATATGGACAAAGGCCTCACAGCCAAAAGGCTTTAAAAAAGAGTGTTTACCTTTTTACCTGTCCATGCTTCCTCTGGAATACCAGCATCCAAGGAACTTGAAGGCCCTCTATTTATTAGATAAACAACAGTATCTACAGCATCTGCCCAAAATTGTAAAGGCAATCCTGCATGCAATCTCATGCACCTTGCACACTCCATGATTGTTTTGTTCATTCTTTCTGACACACCATTTTCTTGTGGTGTTCTTGGAACTGTCTTCTCTCTGCGAATTCCATGCTCTGAACAGTACCTATCAAACTCTTTGTTGCGATATTCACCTCCATTGTCTGATCTGAGACACTTCAACTTCTTTCCTGTCTAAATCTCAACCAAAGCTTTCCATTTCTTGAAAGTATCAAATACATCAGATTTATTCTGAATACAATAAATCCATGTTTTTCTAGTTGCATCATCAATAAAAGTAACATAATAACGAGAGCCACCGAGAGATGATACCTGAGCAGGTCCCCATACATCTGTATGCACAAGCTCCAACTTTTCGCTCTTCTTTTCTTTCCCAACTCTGAGAAATCTGACTCTCTTCTGTTTTCCATAAATGCAATTCTCACAGAAATCCAAATCAACATTCTTCAAACCTGGCAACAAATTTCTTGAGTGAAGAATCTTCATTCCCTTCTCACTCATGTGTCCGAGCCTATGATGCCATAATGCTGCATCTGCTCCTTTGGAAGTTAAAGCATTAAAAGAGTTAGAAATACCATTGCATAAATACAATGTACCAACCTTTTCGCCTTTTGCTATTACCAGGGCTCCTTTGGTGACCTTCCAAGTTTTATCCGTGAAATTTGTCACACAACGTTCGCCGCCTAACTGCCCTGTTGAAATTAGATTTTTCTTCAGATCTGTAACATGCCTTACCTCCTTTAGTAGCCATTTGTTTCCATTTTGTTGTTTTACAAGAACTTTACCCATTCCAACAATTTTACAGGGTTTATCATCACCCAAACGAACTTGTCCAAAATCTCCTTGAACATAGTCATGAAAATATTTCTTATCAGGTGTGGCATGGAATGAAGCCCCTGAATCTACAACCCAAGAATAAGTAACATTTTCGAAAGAAAGAATCAAAGCATCTTGTAACACATCACCTGTCACATTTGCTTCATGATTTTTTTCTTGCTGTGCATCTCCTTCTTTTCCCTTCCAAGATCTACAATCTTTCTTTAGGTGTCCTCTCTTTCTGCATTTCTAGCACACTATCTCCAATATGGACTTGGATCTGCCTTTCCTTGATTTACTACGATAACCTGAGCTCTTTCCTCTTTCCATTCTTCTTCCCCTAGACTCTGCACTCAAAGCATTACTTGATGTCTCACTAGAGCTTTTCCGTCGCATTTCCTCGCTAAGGATAGCACTGACAACATCATCAAACTTTAAAGTACTAGATCCAGAGACAGAGTTACTAATGGCCATAAATAAACCATTCTATCTTTCTAGCAATGAGCACAGAAATAAAAGAGCCCTAACTTCATCATCAAAGTTTACCCCTACAGAACTTAACTGACTGGTAACTGTATTAAAATCATTTAAATGGTCTACAACAGATCCACCTTCCGACATCTTCATATTAAATAATCGTTTCATAAGAAATACCTTGTTTGAGGCTGAGGGTTTTTCATATAGTTTCGCCAATGTCTGCATCAAACCCTCTTTTGTTGTTTCCTTCGAAATATTGAAGTCTCCTGACACTGCAAGGCATAACCGTACTGTTCCGAGTGCCTTTCTATCGAGAATGTTCCATTCCGCATCTGTCATGGCCGTCGGCTTCTTTGTTTTTCCGCTCAATGGTAGGTACAGATATTTCTGATACAGATAATCTTCCATCTCCATCTTCCACAACGGGAAGTTTTGGCTGTTAAATTTCTCGACCCTAAATTTATCATCTTCCGCCATTGCTCCCACTCGAACCAAGAACCCTTCTTTCTTGTGAGTTTATCAGCCAAATAGACCTTCGGCTCTGATACCAATTGGTAGAAAATTATATATTATGGAGCAATGCAACACATAAAATATGCGAAAAATACAAGCACACAAAACACATAAAACTAGAGAGACACAGATATTCGTGGTTCACCCAGTTTGGGCTACGTCCACCCCGAACATCTAGTCCTTCCTTTATATTATCCAGCAAAAATTGAAGAGACAAAACCTACAGCAGATCCGCTGTAATATCCTCTGTTCTCTCTCACAGTCTCCCTATCTTTTTCTCGCTCTGAGAATACACATGTAATACACAGCCGCAATACAATACCCTCATATATACAAGGGGGTTGCCTTCTAGGGCAAAAAAACCTAAACTAAACATAACTTCTACCGTCAGATCATCCGCCTATGAATGACCCAGATTGACTAGAAATTACTATACTTTTACAAGGCAATTTTACATCTGTTTTTAGCTTTGGGGGCACTGCCCCCGAAACCCCCCACTAGGGGGGGGGCTCCAAAAAGCGCTGCCACCCCCCCTGGACCCCCCACAACAGCGATTAATTACGGGCGGCGTTGCCGCCCCTTTTAAGGTACAGGGGTCCAATGCTGTGATACAAAGTAAACAAGATAATCAGGCTCCACACCCAACAGATATTTTACATGTGAGGGCAGGTACTCAAGGTTATATTAGTATCACATGAGACCCTTGATGCATTTCACTAGTGTAAAAGCCCTAAACTTGCCTCATTACCTTTACCAAAGCATGGTAAAAATGGCAAAGAAGGTACAAATATTGTGAGAAAATCATCATGCTAGTTTGTTTCACCATGGCTTGGTGAAAATCCTAGTTTTACATTAGTTACCACATATCAATTTGTCATGGGATGGTTTTATATATTCAACTTCTCTTTTTTCTTCTGCAGCTCATTCTAACAGTCACTCTACTCCTTTTTCATCACCAACACAGCAAGAGGTTTCTTCCACAAGCAGACCTACCACCAGAAATCCTAGGGAAGAGGTGACAAAGACATATAATAGAGGCAAGAGGATTTTTTTTTATCTAGACATTATTGAAAGGGCCAAGCCTACATTAGGTGATCAAGAAACATCATCACATCATGAGGCATCATTGCAAGATGATGAAATAATGCATATTGACATTGATATGGCAGATTTTGAGCATGAAAAGGACACAAATATTGAACAAATTATCATGGAGAAGGAGGCTGAGATTAGAGAGCTCAAAAATAATTTGTCAAGGGAAAATTTATTGGGCTCATTCTTGCAATAGGAGAACATGCAGCTAAAGGTAAATCATCTGCTAAACAAGACCAAAGTAGATTTGAGAAAGGATGATTCCCAAGATAAGGCAGTGGTTGATATTGATGATTCATAGGATCAAGAAGAACATGTTAGAGCAAAGAGACCAAGAACAAGAGGTCTCAAGCGGGCACTTGTGTAGAAAAAAGAAACATCTCCACTAAAAGCTAAAATGACTGTTGTGAACACATTTTAGCAGAAATTGAGAAAGAAAAAGTAGGTTGGTTGAATAGGTTGAATTTCCACTTGGAAAAGCTTCTCAAGAAGGAAAACAGGAACAATAACCTACAAATACACATGTCCATGCATTATTATACAAGAAACCAGGTCTCCCAAATAAGGATCAAGTAGTTGAAAAAGAAGCTGAAGCAAACCCTAATGAGGAAAAAAGAGAAGGATAAGATTGAATTGCTTGTTGAAGCCTCCCTCATAGCATGAAACATCATCACATGGTTTCATGGAGCAATTTTGGGCAAGTTTTGAAGAATTTTTGTGAAATTTTGCATTTTTGGTGACTTTTGGCCAAATTGGAAATATTTGACCTCCAATTGCCAAAAAGTTTATATGGTTTGGTAGATAATCACTTATACATCACATATATCAACTTTTTATGCCTTGTTAGAAAAATGGTTGAGAGAAAATTCCCCAAAACATGTAAAAAAGACACTTTCTACCCTTGTTTTGAACTAGGCACTGCGCTTTTGGGAGTAGCTCTGGGAGAAGGAATTTTTCTCTGTAATGGGGTGTCCATTTTTCTTGCCTAAGGTGTCTAATGAAATCTAGAAATCCTCAGATTTCAATTGGATCTTTAAAATCTAGATTTGGAGCAATGGAAGGCCTTCAAAATTTACTTACAAGTTTGGCACTGCGCTTTTGTCTGGAGGCGTTGCACTTTTGCAGAGAGGCGCTGCACTTTTGACTGTTTGTGCAAATTTGGAGTTTTCTTCAGTAATTTTCAATGTTGATGATGTAATTTTTCTATTTTTATGTTGAATTGATGTAAAAGAAGATAAATGGGCTTGTTATAGTCATTTTGGTGTAATTTTGGACCTCTTTGATGAGGAGTAGGTCAGTCAAAATTTATATGGAGGATTTGTTTTAACCTCCCTAGTCATTAGGGTTTTGTTGAAAAATTCATGTAGGCTATTCCTACAGTGATGGATTCAATCCCTGAGAGAGGGGAAGTTGTTTTTAGTCTATATGTATGTGGTTTTCAGTCATTTTGATGGTTGGACATCAAAGGGTGAAATTCTTGTAGCTTGCACTTCACCATTTTTACAGGAAATCAAAGGACAGTTGCAACTATTATTCAAGAATTATTGTGTTGTGAGTTTGTGATAATGTTTTCTCTCTATTATATATTTATATGAATGATAAAATAGTCTCCTTACCATATCTTTGATCTTCAGTGATTTTCCTAAGAGGTTTTAAGCATAATTCTTTTAATTAAGCTCTGTTTTGTTGGGAATATCATTAAGTGTATTTTGTCTTCTTGATTAATTAATTCATGGTATACATGCTCATTATGACCTTCTTACTCATTCAGCCCTACACTACATTGACCAATCCCTAAGCTATGACAAAAGCATAACTACCATGCTCCTCTATATCTCTTGCAACTGAAACCTTTGATATTTTGACCTAGTTCCCTGATTTTCACTCCTGATCCAGCAAAAAACCTTAAAATATTTGAAACCCTAGAGTTGAGCTATCTAGCCTAAAATCCATTCTTGTACCGATCAGATCCTTGGCTGTGTTTTTCATAGAGAGAGACCTCTCTAGTTAGGTAGGGCTAGCTACTAAACTAAAAGCTTGTTTGAGGTTACCTCCGTCGATCTCCTTTCATCCTTGGGATATTATGGAGGCTAACATACCATATCCAGGAGGTCCAAACCTTGCAACAACACACATTGTGTGCCATTTTGAAGAAATGCACTTTTGGTATGACCCAGGTTCAATATCTTGGGTACTTCATTGATGATAAGGGTGTGCATGTGGACCCAGCCAATATACAAGTTATTCAAGATTGGCCAGCCCCAACCACTCTAACAGAGCTCCGAAAATTTATCAGTATTTCCAATTTATATCGCAAGTTCATGTTGGGATTCTCTCATATCCCTTAGCCTTTGAGTCAAGTCACCAAGGGAAGACAGAAAGAAAATTTATTTTGGCCTGGATACCAATAGAAGGAATTTGTCTAGTTGAAACATCACCTCTGATCTGCACCAATGCTCATATTACCAAACCTGCAACAACCATTTGAAATTGAGACAAATGCCTCTGACTATTCTATTGGTGTAGTTCTTACATAGCAGGGGCATCTAGTGGTATATCACAGTGAGACACTTTCAGATAAAATCTAAAAGTATCCCACTTATGACCAAGAGAAGTATTCCATTTTGAAAGCCTATTGATAATGAAAGAATTACATTATGGCGAAGGAAACGATCATCCACATAGACCACCAACCCCTACAGTTCATATAGACACAGGGAAATTTGAAAAATGATCTCTATTAGAAATGGTCCACATACTTGCAACAATTCCATTTGAAAATCAAATACAAGAAGGGAAACACCAATAATGTTGTATATTGTCTCATCCGACCACCAATTATGGCACTGAACATGGTGCTCGACCCTTGTGGACACAAGACTTCAAGGTGGCCACATATTTACAATATTGATCCAGAATTTGGAAACATGTACCAGATTCTCCTAGAAGGCAAGAAAGTTATAGATTTTCACCTCTAGGGTGCACTTTTATACCACCTGGGATACCTCTGTGTTCCTTCAAGTGATTGTTACAAGATGACTTGGGAGGCACACTATAGTCGGGTCACTAGAAATTTCAGAGTAGAGGAAAAAGTGGTAGTGTTGCAGAAGTATTTTTATTTGCTGAACCTTCAACATGATGTTGGGAATTACATCAGATCCTACACTAGATGCGGCATTTCAAAACAAAAAATCAAGAAGAAAGGCCTATATACTCCTCTTCCTACTCCTAGTCGGCCTTGGGAATCCATCTCCATGGATTACCTATGGGGCCTTCCATCTACTAATCATGAAAATGACTATGTTGACATGGTTGTTGAGAGATTCTCTAAGATGGTGATTCTGGTGACTTGCAAGAAGAGTATCACAATAGAAGCAATTGCTAAGCTCTTCTTTGAACGAGTGTGGCTACACTTTGGGATCCAACAATCCATTATCTCAGATCAGGACAATAGGTTTTTGAGTACATTTTGGTCAAGCCTCTAGTTGATGTAGGATACCAAGATCACTAAGTCCATGAACTTCCACCTCCAAACTGATGGCCAAATAGAGGTCATCAACAAGATGATTGTGCACATTCTGCGCATGTACAAATCGAAGCATCGACACATATGGGATGAAAACCTCCCCTATGTCCAACAAAATTACAACAAATATCTCCATATCTCAATTGGCCACAACCCCTTTCAGATGGGGTTGGGATTCCAAACAGTATGTCCCATTGATGTGGCCATGCCATTTGCATCTACTCAGGAAGATTCAGCTCATATCCAGTCCAAAGCTGATAGGGCTAAAAAATTCATTGAGTGCATTTAGCACATCTACCATCAGGTCCATGACATATTGGACAAATTCAATGCTAAGTACAAGTAACATCATGATCAGCATTGGGTGTCACACAAGTTCAAGGTGGGCGACAAAGTTTGATTACATTTGTAGAAGGATCGCCTCGCTGAGTCCCACCACAAGCTTCACCCACTCCGATATGGGTGGTACACCATCAACAAGGCTATTGGGAAAATTCCTTTGAGTTCAACATTTAACCTTTCCTTGGCCTACATCCAGTATTCAATGTGGACTGGCTATGACCATACTTTCCCCCATTGTTGGACACATCCGATGTTGTTGAGCAGTTTACACCAAAAAAGCTCAACCCAAGCTGCATCGAACAAGCCACAACTTACAATATCATGGAAACATATATCAAGAACACTCACCAGTAGAGGATCCAATTATATCGAGTTTTCAAAGGAGGCCAGCTCCTTCACCATGGAAAGTGTTTCACCAGGGACTAGGTTCAACAGAAATTTCCTCACCTCATGGAGGCTCTATACGCAATGGGGACCATTGATTCCTAATGGGGGAGGACTGAACCTAGGTGGATATTGGTGTCCAACCACCCATTCCACCTAATCCTCCAGTCAGTTTCATCGGCTTCCTTGATTATAGTAGCATTTACTATTTTTAGCAGTTTTTCGGTCCTTAACTTCCAGAGTTGTTTTGACCCCCTAAACAACATTTGTTTTAGGTATGCAACAAGAAAATAACCATAGGCAAGGGTTCGATGCAAATCATGTAGTACTCAAAGATATATTTCCAACAAGGTATTATACGTGCCAAACAAATATCATATTACCAAGTTACGACCTCGGGAAGTTAGTTGCCCAACTAACCCCAACGGGGCCCACAAACTCTTGGCGTTCCATCTCTTGGGGTTAGGGTTTTGGTTGTTTAGGGTTTTCCTTTTTTGTTAAATAATAAAAATTTCCATGAGTCTCATTGTAACACAGTTAAGAGGCATGTATCTACCACATCTCTTCTCATAGATAAGCTACGATCGTCCGAGCTATTTTATTTCCATTCTGCATGTAAGCATATTTAAGTTATTTGATGTTAATGAAACCCAATTTTATTTTTGTTACATATTTGTGTTTATGTTTATAAAATGTATCCTGTTGTGTTCCAGTATAATTCCAGATCACTTTGTTCAGTAATTTTATTATAGGGGCTACTATTCTCCCATAATTCTTAACAAACTTGCGATAATACCCTGTCAACCCAAGAAATCCTCGAAGATGCTTTATGGTTGTGGGTATTTTCCATTCCTCAATGGCTTTAATTTTATTAGGGTTTGCCTTAAGACCCTCATGGGATAAAATATGACCCAAATATTCCACCTCTTGTACTCCAAAGAAATATTTGGAGGTTTTTTCATATAATTGGTTCTCCTCCAATAGTTTCAACACCCTGGCAACATGTTGAAATGATCCTTCCAAGACTTGCTGTAGATTAGTATATCATCAAAAAATACTAAAATTTTCTAAGGAATGGTTTGAAAATGGAATTCATCAAACCTTGAAATGTGGATGGTGCATCAGTAAGGCCAAAATGCATGACCAAAAATTCATAATGAACCTTGTGAGTTCTGAATGTTTTTTTTGTTAATTTTTCATAGGGCTACATTGATCTTTGCTTTGATAGTTGAATTTCTTCATAAACACATTAAGCTCACCCCATATTGTTAGTATGAATCTTTTGTCGAAGTGTACGAAAAAATACCACTTTAGCTACGCATAACTTATAGCCCTAACAACAAAATATGGTTGCTAATATCTTCAAATCTGCAGTTAGTTGATCAAGACAAATGCTGCAAAAATACAAATCTATGCATAAAAATACATTAAGCAAAAAAAATAAGGTTTTTCTCCATGAATCCAATAGACAAGACAAGAATAACATGTTTTAAAGAATTTTATATTAAGGGCACCTGGGAGGAAAACAAGAAAGGTGTTTCCAATTCTCCTCAATGGGATGGGTTCTTGAAAGTCCTCAGCACTTCAGATCTAGAATTTCTCTCTCTTGTTGGTGTAGAAAACCCAGACAAACATAGAACTCAAAGGGAGCTCACAAAGTAAATAATGGAAAATATGACAATGATAATGGCTCAAAGTCAAACCAAGAGTATAGATCCAGAGTGATCTAATAGGCAACAAAAGGTGAAGAATGGTAGGGAAAACCCTTCTATTTATAACAAAATATTGGGTCATTCTAGATCTTGGTGCATGATTAAAATAATATTAACCAAATCTAGATCCACCTTTTATGGAATATTTTATTATATTTATTGGAGGGTAAAGGAATTTGACTTGGGTCAAATCCCTTTATTTGCAAATAATAAATAAATAAATGATTTATTTATTATTTTAAGGAAGTGGTTGAATGATAATTAAATAAATAATGATTTATTTAATTATTTATAAATGATTTAGTCATATTTAATAAGGAATATTATTTAAATAAGATTTAAATAATTATTCCTAGAAAATAATAAGATAAATAAGGATTTATCTAATTAATTTCCTTTTTTTGGGTTAAATATGACCAGGAATAATAATTAAATTACTGTTTAATTAATTATTCCATGAGAAAAACCAAAAAAATATAGATTTGTTTAATATTTCCTTTTGGGGTTTCTTTTTTAGACCATAAACAACCTAATAAATGTGTTTTATTAAGTTATTTTACATAGTGAAAGCAATTTTACTTAGGGTAAAATTGGTCTTACATGGTGTACTTGGGTCCATCTAATGATAATAGGTTAGATGACCAAAAAATGGCATAACAGATTACCCCTCAGCGCGTGAGTGTTAGGAGCAAATCATATGACCGAAGTACGTTGTAAGAACTCAATCACCAGACATCAAAAGGGAATTCAGAGAGAGAAATGTAAGGTAGACTAAGGTGTTGAAGAACTAGAGCCTAAGGAGATGAGACTTGCAGGTGCGACAAGTCTCTTTTTATGAATGGGTACCTGTGCTAAAGGCGGCGGGGGAGGCATACCTATGCCCGTCGAGACAAAGTACAAAAGAATAGTGCGTCCAGTAAACAAGGGACCAAACTGTAAAGTACATGCTGGCATAAACATAAGCCAGATAAAAGATATAATGATGAATCCCACATACATGCTGTACCTGGCCTAACAACCATGACTTATACAATAATATCTGAGTACATGAGATACAAATACAACCCAAATGCCCCTAAAAACGGGTGAGGGCTCGCAAAATCTGACTGATACATGCAAATCAAAGAGGTGCTGCAAGCGACTAAGGCCAACATCATCAAATATATGGAGCTGCATCAAAGGTTGCGATGAAGAGGTCATCCGGGCATGTGGGGGGCTACCTGTAGGGCCACCCCCTCATGAGGGTTGAGACATCTCACACACACTCGAGAATCACGGAGAACAGCTGCTGCATCATTGGAGCATCAAGTATACAGATCTCGATCATGCTGAAAGGAGCTGGAGGTGAGAAACAACCAAGTCAAAGGGCAATAAGGAGTCCCTTTGCCTGATCCAGGGCACCGAACAAGAGTGGAAGCTGGAACCAAGGTACACCGCCCTCTAGACCTGTCCTATGGAATGAATGAGCTAATGTCAATAGAAGGAGGGCCACCAGAGGTGAGGCAATAAGGGATCCTCAACTAAGGCACGAGAGAAAAAAGTAGAGTGACTGACAGATTGACATCAATGATGATGATGAAATGGGGGATACTGAGTAGCGGATGGACGGCTTCCCTTGTTAAAGCATAAAGGGCATGGATGACTTGGCAGCGACTAACACAATATCATGAGGGATAAGGGACAATGGGATTGAAGGCCATAATGTGCGACATGAGAGAGGGACCAAGAAATGAAGGATGAAGGACTATAGTGGGATACAAAGGGACTCAGGATAGACTCCATGAATGTGATGATGACTCAACTCAGATGCTCTAAACAAGGGCGAATCGATGGGGCTGCCACACAGTAAAGGTCCAATGGGGGACCATAAAAAAATGAGTACAAGAGGGTATCTCATGACGAAAATTAACACGAACAAGGACAAGTAAGGAGGCAGAGTGGTGCCCCAAGTACAAGTGTTGTAAGTGAGGAAATCCGATTTGGAGGAGAGGTGAATAGACCCTTCGTGGAAAAAATGTGTCCTAGTGAAGTATCAAATCACGAAATACTAACAGATACCCATTTGAGTGCCCGGTGAGGGCTTTCCAACAGTGCAGAAGGTTTGTCAAATGGAGCTATGGTGTGGCCGCAGCAGGCGAAAGAAAAATTAGGGGTTTCTCTTCTAATAAGGCATTTTCCCTCCAAATGCACTAATTTGCTTGTGTAGCTGTGGTGAATGTAGAGAGGAGAGAAGGCCCTAAATCTTGTGGCGATCATAGCAGACAAACTGACCGTTGGAATCAAGATTCGTCAGTTGCAGGTAAGAGGCCTAATCCTACTCTTTCTTTTTGATGGATTGAAAGTTCAGATTAGGGTCCTAAATCTCAGGAACATCCCCTCCCTCATCTTCACGGCTGGGTCGCACTATTTGGGCCAAAAACTGTGACCAGGGAAGCAAGTTTTGGCCTGAAAAGTGCGACCTGTCAGATGGATATGATTTCAGTGTTATTGTGGGCTGAGATTTGGATTTTTGTGGTTGGATACAATTTTTCCTATCAATATACTAACAAATATGATTTTTTTGTGCAGATATGGCAGATATACGAATCAACTGGAGAGAGAGGGACCTGGGCACATTACGAGCGGAGATCTAAGGGGAACAGTGTGTCCACGTGCATTGGCCAGGTTTGGGGTTCTAAAGTTTGTGGAGAACCATCTGATGAGAGCCGAGGAGCCCTTGTTGGCCCGAATTGTCAGTTATTGGGATCCAGATCATGAGGTCTTTATAGTGCAGAGGCACAGGATCGAGTTGACAGTCCAAGATCTATATTTCCTGACTGGTCTCCCGCCACTTGGGATGGTGGGAAATATGCAGCCAGTGTTACCGCGAGGGCGTAACATCATGGAGTTTGTAGAGCGACATTGTCGACCAGGCCTCCAAGTCAAAGGGACTCGGATACCGATTGGGGACCTAGAGAGATTAGAGACCCGTGCAATGGCCGCAGCGGTTCTGCGGATCCTGGGCAACTAGGCGCTCCATCACATCACTGGGGGGCAGATGATGATTGTGGAGAACGTGTTGAGTGGGACCTACTATGGGTGGGCCCAGATGATGTTGGTGTCGTTGAAATGAAAGTTGTCGCTTTACAAGCGGCAAGTGAACCATGATTTCTCGTATGGGACCTTATTGTGCTCCTTCATTTTTGAGAAGATCCCGACCTTACAACCTCATATACAGTTACCAGATGGGGGTCCGACAGAGCCCAGGATGCGCTGGTGGGGGCGACCACTATGTAGAGGAGGAGGAGAGGCAATCAGACGGGTGTTTCGACCGGAATTCTTTGCCCATTGGGATCAGATGTCGTTGTACATAGACGACTATCCCTATAGTGGGAGGAGTTATTGTGGGGATCCGGACTTGCCACTTCCGCCTAGTCGAGTATGGGGGCCTGATGGTAAGTAACAAATGACTAATATTTTATGTGCATGTTAAAGTTTCTGAATAGTATATATGGTACTAATTCTTGTACTTTTGGTATGCAGATATAGCTCCAGTAAAATCGGCCAGATATATGGGACGACCTGCAGTATCAAGAGTTGCAGGCCTGAGTGGATCGAGAGCGGCACAGAATGAGGATATGGCTGCCCTCCTGGAGGACATTCGTTGTAGATGTGAGGGGTTGTTGACCGGTGTTTCAGAGCGTGGGTGGCAAGACTTAGACGACCAGTATATAGAGCTATGTATTGGTCTACCCTCAGAATGGCGAGGTTTCATGCAGCGCATGGCGATGGCCGGTTAGGGGATGCACAATCTACAAGCTGCGGGAGTAGAGCCATTGGCTCGGGATCCTCTAGATAGTGATTAGGTGTGGGGCAGGTGGTGCCCCCTAGTGTGCATGTAGGGGCAAGTGGTGCCCCCAGTTTTGAGTTTTGTTTTTGTAACATGCTATGGGCATGTCATATGTATCAGAGTAGATGGACTCTAAAAACATGTTATACGACACATATTATGGATACGCACCATTTTGATGATTTGAATGTTATTGTCTTGTATGAAATGCATGTGATAAATGCCAATCTAGAACATGGTTTGCAATGCTATCTATGTAGTGATTTTGTTCCCGAGGTACATGGCTGAAAGTGATGATTTCAAATTCTCATATCAAAAGTTTCACTCGTAAATATCATCTAAAAAGGATAGGATTATGCACACGATAGACACCATTTAGTTGCATGACAAGAAGTAGGGAATCTAAATGAACATGCAGATGGAGGATGCGATGAGAGAGGGCATCGGCTAAAATACCACGCACTGCATCATATTCGGCCTAATTATTGGTGGCAGTACCAATGCAGACCCCATTCGAGAGAACAAGTGTATGCAAGGGGGTAAAGATGGCCCAACCTACCAAGGCTATATGTCGGGAATAGTGACTTGCACCATCAGCGTAACCGATATAGGGTGTGGACGGGAGGTCCTGTGGAATAGTGTCACCATACAATAAATGGGAGGGGGAAGAATAGTGATGGCAACGTGAGTGCAAAGTAGACATCAAAAGACAACTGCAGGAGGGAGTGGTCTGGGTAGGATGGATATGACTTATATACCGACTGGAGGGTGGTGTATGAGGGCTACGAGAGGTATAGCTTGTGCTCATGCTACGGAGGACATCATAGACACGGATGGTTTCATCCCGTTTATGGGCGAGAAAGAGAAGGTCAGGGGTGGAGAAGGCTTCCAAGAGGTCATCATGATGGAAAAAGGTGGGATGACGAGGAGAAGGGAAACCACATGACGCTGTAGAGCGACCTAAATCATCAACATGGGAAGAAAGGCTTAGATACGGATCATCATGGGGGACGACAGAAGAACAAGTAAATAGATGGTCAAATGATGTTGAACCCAGGGTGGTCGCTGAAGGGGGGTCAAGCGAAACAAGAGGGGAGGATTCCATGGGAATGTTCTCCGAGGGTCTCAAAGATGAGGGTAGGTAAAGGATGGTGGTAGCAGGCTCCGTCATCTCGACATCAGGAGGAGGAATTTCAATGGGGGCAGGTAAATCTTCGAGCTGGCCTGACGCATACTGCAAAAGTATGGGAGAGGCGGATTGATTTTGTTCAACCTCATACTCTTGAACTACCTCTAAAGAGGGGTGGTAATGCGTCAGGTGAGGAAAATGGTGGGAATTTTTTGGTCAATTTAGTGTGTCCTAAATTGATGCATTTAATTTGTCAATCCGGGATTCGTAAGCTGATGAAGTGCGGCGCACTATATGTGCAAGATAACCTATTTCTTAACTTTTTGTCATTTTTGGTTTTATAAGGTGAGATGGAAATTCTAAAAAGCAAGTATGGTTATGTTTGTTCAAGGAAATGATATCCTCTATAATGATTTACCAACTTGAAAATTAAAAAGGAATTTGAGATTTACAATGACAAAACTTGAAAGGAAATGAAAATGTGCTGCTGAAATGGAAAGGTGCTGCTAATCTAATAAATCAAAACAATGAACTAGTGAGCATGAAACCAAACTATTCTTGCTGCTGTCTAAACACAAAAGAAACTATGCTGAAAGAAATCCAAAAGTTGCAATAAAGTAAATCTAAATCAAATTACATCAACTTGTCTTCTGATCCCTCATCATTATTCCAGCTATGATTTTCGGAAGTAACCATAAACAACTTGAGTAACTGATATCTAACTTGCAGAAAGTAAACTAATATCAAACCACACATTCATAATTCAATCCCTCACCATCAGTCCAGCTGTGGCTTTCGGAGGTAACTGAAGATGTCATGCACAATTTAATATTTCTAACTTGCAGAAAGGAAACTAATACCAAACTACACATTTCATAATACAATCCCTCACCATCAGTCCAGCTGTGGCTTTCGAAGGCAACTGAAGATGTTATGAGCAGTTTAATATATCTAAATTTGCAGAAAGGAAACTAATACCAAACTACACATTTCATGATACAATCCCTCACCATCAGTCCAGCTGTGGCTTTTGGAGGCAACTGAAGATGTTATGAGCAGTTTAATATATCTAAATTTGCAGAAAAGAAACTAATACCAAACTACACATTTCATGATACAATCCCTCACCATCAGTCCAGCTGTGGCTTTCGGAGGCAACTGAAGATGTTATGAGCAGTTTAATATATCTAAATTTAACTACTGAAGCAAATAAGCAAAACTGAATTAAACAAAGCAATACTGAAATTAAACAGAAACTAGGAAAAACAAATTAGCAGCAGAATAATGTTAATTCCATGTCATTAGTCAAAAAGTTATGCAAATGCCCGGGCTGCCTATCTATAACCTGAAACAAGAACACTGATCAGTGATTAATAACATAAAACATGAAAGACAGAAGTAAAATGGAAAGTATGAAAGATTATAAACAGAAATGAAGCATATATACTATGAAAGATGCAATGTATAAACATGTGAATGGATTATGGCACAATGAGCTTTAAGGAAATAAAACAAGACCTATACAATAATGCACAGAACCTTGGCAAGTGCAGGGGCCCTCTACACCAGCCTTGGCAACGATCTTCAAATACGAATTTTGGTTGAAAACAGAGTCTTCTTATATTAAAATGCAGTCATTACAGAATGGTGATGTTACGGCACAAGTGCAGCGTAATTATATTATAGAGCAGACTAATAAAAGCTAACACAGATTAATAGAGACTAACTCCATATGCGTATGCAAGCGCGTTATTTATAACGGAGGAAATATAACTGATTCCTAATGTTTATGCTGGTGGAGAACACGTAGACCATTACATCCACGGATCTAGGATCATGGCCGTATTGAAAAGTAAATCTATGAGGAGTGGATGTTTGAATTCGACTATGGAGCCATGTACAGATGTTGGTTTGTCCTCTGCAACTTAGAAACGGCCGTATGAACCTTCACGTGACACGAAACAGAGTCCTGTCACCGTGGGATTCTACGGTTGACTTCCATGTGGACACCTTTGATCGCAGCTTCTTTAGACGGATTTGCTTGAGCCAATAGGACACGAACCATGTCCACATCATTTCAGACTTGCCCATGTGGCTCGTTTCCTTTGAAGACACCTGTAACATAGAGTTTCACAAAATAGCTGCGGAAAGTTGCAGCAGCTGCGGAAAGTGGCAAGATTCCGCAGCTGAATGAACAAAATCTAAATCAAATAGCAAACACAAAAATATAATTAAAAACCATGTTAGATGCTCTTTTGCAAATGATATTGACAACTTGGGAGGTTCAAGTGAGTGAAAAAGGTATAGAAAAGTGTATGGAAAAGATGCAGAATTGAGACTCAACAGGAATAATGGCCATGCACACCACACAGAGCATAGGGCTGGTTGGTGTGAATAGTCTTTGGGTTCTTGGCTGCGGACGAGGAAGAAACAGAGGGATCAAGGACCATAGACTCAGGGAACACGAATTTAACCATGGGTTTAATACGGGGCAACTCGGGACAAGTATGAGTGGCATGAACGATGACATCACACAAGGCGCAAGGCTTTGCAGGTGGAGGAGGGGCAGGGTCAGTCAGGGTGGCCTTATCTTTGGATGCCCCCTTGCGAGCTTTGCCTTTCTTTCTGAGAGCTGGCCCAACAGGAGAGGGGTCATGTTGAGGTGCGGAGGGCACTGTAGCAATGGAAGAAGCTAGGGGAACCAATTGAACCGGTGTCAAAGCAAGGTAGGGTTTGGGGTGACCAGGCGGAGTAGCGGCTGGAGGGTCAAGGTACCAGACGAGTATACCCAGGGTCAAGTTGGGGAGAGAAAGGGTGGCCATGATGGGAACCGAATAGACTCAGTGAGGGGGAGCAAGGAAAGGTATCTGAACAGTGGGGTAATGACTAGGAGGGACGGCTCCAAGATGGTTGAGGCCTGGTGGAACTAACCCAGGAGGATAGAGGGGCTCATGGGTACCAACTGTAGGAGAAGGGCCAGAAGGAAGAGGTTCGACTGGCTGAGACGAAGGGCTAGGAGTAGGTTGCAGCGGGTGAGGTTGAGGTTGAGGTTGCTGACTAGCCGAAGCGGGCCACTTAAGGGCAGCCTGAGATGATTGCATCATGTAAACATTTGATAAGCTGGGATCAGAGAAAAGGGAAGGAGGAAGACCAGGGAAGGTTCCAAGCAAAGAGGAGTCTTTGTAGACGCTAGGAGAGACACTGGTCAAAGAATCGATGGTTTGCTTATTGGCTACAGAGGAGATGGTCGTCTTAGGGGAGGTCTGAGATTTTGGCTCATGATACGTCAACTGGTCAATGGTGACTATCTTTCCATTATGAGAGAAAGACATCTTGCAGTATACCATGGATGGGACAACAGACATGGCATAGGTGTAGCTACGCCCCAAAAGAATGTTATAATCAAGAGGGGCGTCGATGAATTCAACGTCAACACAAACAGTCTTGCCCACAAGAGTGATAGGACAATTACGGAATAAGCCAATGGGCTGGGAGGCATGGCCATCCCATGCTCGAAGGGTGATTGTGGAAGGGGCCAACTCAGGAGATCCGAGTTGTTTCCAAACCGAAGAGGACATCACATAGGTGGATGCCCCCTCATCAATGATACACTGAGAAATTTTAGCATTCCAAATTTTGATTGGGATTTGGAAAGTTACGGAAGCAGGAAGAGGAGGATGTTCTGATTGATGGGCGTAAAAAACAATCAATTGGTCATCAACAAGATCTACAATGCCCATGGCGGATAGTAGAGCCTTATTTTGAGAAGGGCACAATTGGAGGAGTTCCAGTGTTGAAATGGCAGTAGGAGATTGTGCCAAATCATCTACTATGCTATACGAATGAGCAGCTCGACTAGAAGCAGCATTTCGGCGTAATGGTCCCTTAGGAATCTTGGTATGAACCTCAACTTTGGGCTGAGGAATATGCAAGGGACCCTTAGATGTCGAAAGAGGCTCTATAAAACCTGAAGAAGGGTCTCAAGGATAGATGGAGTGGGAGGCTTGGGGTACTAACGAGACCGAGTTTGAAGGTTAAGGTTGACGGTGAGAGGTTGATCAGAGTTCATCATGAGGATCTGGTAATCGGAGGAACTAGAAGGGGAAGGTTGAGTGGCCACTTGTCCGTTAGGTGGTTGGGTAGCCACGAATCCTTGTTGGGGGAAGGATTGGTAAACACAGTCGGTTGAGTAGTGGCCACATTGGAGGGAGCAGTAGGGGAGGCATGTTATCCTCACAATGTGGCTTGAGACTCCCACATCTCCCGCATCTGTGGTAAGAGGGGACAATCGTGAGTGTAATGACTGAAAACACCACAACAGGAACAAGGCTTATTTGTACGAATGGGCCTGTCCGACTTGGGATGAGTGCCCTATTGCTGGTTAGCAATGTTAGAGTCAATACCTTGAGAATTAGGTCCACGAGTACCAGGGGCAGATGGATTTTGATTTCCTTTCCCCTTTCTTTGAGAAGAAGGAGGATTAGTCGCGCCCTGCTGTGCAAATACTTGCCCCAGAGGGGGTGGTAGTTGTTGTTGCTGGGGTTGAGAAGGCAAGGGAGGCGAAGGTGCAAATGCTGGTAGAGCTGGAGCACCAAGTTGCGAATAAGGATAATGGTGAGGTTGGGAAACATTGAGGTAGGGAGGGGGTTGGGCAAAAGGATGAGGCATGTCATATCCTGGATACATGCTACCTGGAGGGGGAAAAGTGCTGGAGGTGTAGGCCCCTCCATAATGTAAGCATCAAGAAACTCTCTGTGTAAGCATAATGTATTACCAACAAAACATACTCATCCTCACATAAATAAATGTTGTGACAACAAATTCAGCTTATTAGAGTTTAGAAGCCAGAACAAAACTATTATCAAAGACATTAATATCATAGTATCAATTATTTCAACCAAGAGACATGTAGAGCTCATATCATTTCTTGACTTCATTTAGTGTCAAACCATCAAGTATATCATTTAACATGCCTTTACAATCCATTTTTGTTACTAGATGAAAGTGCATACATCAAGGTTAAGTAATGCAGGTTCCATCTTCATACTGAATCACAACAACCATTGTGACAGGAACAAGGAGGCCAATACATAACCATATTTCTAAATACTCACATAAGACACTGAAGGTCACTATGCTCACATAACATAGACACCAGGGAAAATCAACAATCTCCAAATAAAATCATTAGACATCATGTCAAATCCAAATGTGTGATCATGGTAAGATCTATAATTCTAGACATATCTCAATCATTGAATCAAAGGTCTAAATCATTGTTAAGCATCATGTCAAAAGTTCCAATAAAAGCTCATAAATAAGTCAAATAATGTCAAACTTTTGTAGCACAAACTTCAAACATAGTGACATATTCATATGACTGTCTCAGACACTTGCAAACACAATTTCGATTCGAACATACGCACTGGTATCTTCAACACATCTGTAGAATAGACATCCACAAAGTGACTATCAGATTTCATGCTTGATCCTTTATTTTATGTGATCAAAAAGTTTAACCCAACAACTTCAAAAATAAGTTTACAGTGGCAGGCCATGACAAAGTTTCCTTGATTCAGAGTAGAAACCATTTTCATGCACAAAAATTCAAATATTGATTGACAGACATAGTCACACCTATGGGCCTTCTTTTGTGTGAGAGAGGCTCAAACCTTTGTTGTGGATCAACAATTTCATATACCCAAAAATCATACTTCAATAAAACATATATGGTAATATGGTAAGAATATTTTAGGAGATATTCTCCATATGAATTATATTCCACTTCATTCATCTTTATTCATGTCATCAACCTGTCTTTAATAGAATCATGAAACAAGAGATATGTTAGGTCCTAAAACCAAACATATATCCATCATGGTCAGCTACTACATCATCACATAATGACATCAACCTTTCATCAGGATTTGGATTCCCATGATAGGGGTAGTGGATAGGTGATACATCACACTTCAAGAATCATGAACACAATAGTATTTCTGTTAAGTCAATCCATCAAGGTAGGACATTCAGATTCATCATATACCATGACCATCGGTAATAAGAGATCTCATATTTATACCTCTATCATCATGGTTACCATAATTATCATGATCAATAAATATTTACCAGAACTATAGGAGTGTCACTCTCTTTTCCATTAGATTTCATCATGCTTATCACAAGCATTATCAACAATATCATGTATAAGAAATCAATGTATTAACCTTTTGTATGAGATCCATCATGTCTTATGTATGTCAAGAATCAAAAGTATCATATACTAGAGTTAATGTTCTAGCCTTCTTCAAAGTATCTGTAATATCCCAAAATGGAAGAATGCATTGATACTAAAACACAATATGAAAACTGTAGAAAAGTAAACAATAAATCTAAATACACATCAGAATGCACAAAAATAGCTGAGCCATTTTATTATATGGAGGTGGATAAACCAGTACAAAAATGCTCAAAATATGAGACACTCAAACCAAAGGGATGGCCTAGAATGACCCTGAAATGATCCCACAAGAGGGACTATGTAACTGCTGAACTGCTGGAAGGAAAATTGTGTTGTCCCTGCTGGAAAATGGAAAGGCGACAACTTCCAGAAAATAGAAAGTTAGATCTAGGAATTTTGGGAGCTAAGATGATGCTAAAACTTTATATCCGAGCTCTATGATGGATACCCAAGATAACCCAAAAATGATTTATCAGATCTGTAAATATAAGAAAATAACCCTCTTAGAGCTTGCACTATGTAGCTGTTGGATATGCAGATCTGCTGCATGAACTGAAGATATTATAGCTACAATTATGTGCAATCAGCTCTATGCAAGAAGGGTTGATACCTTCACTAGATCCTTGGGCTAAAAGCTCAAGATCTAGCTCCTCCAATCTCCTCCACTGAAAATAGTTGTTGAATGATCAACAACTTCAGAAAACTACAATGTAAGAGAGGGAGGCTCAATATCCTACTGCTAGATATGTCAAATCAGCTCCGGAATGATGGAAATAATTGATACAATGTGAGGAGATGATCCCTCACATGATTTCTAGCTGAAGTGTTGAAAACTTCCTTCCTCCAATAGATCTATAGGACTAAAATGCGCAATCCTTGAGGGGACTGCTACTGCATGGAGGTAAAATACAATGGCCTAAATGCCAGATATATATCTGATGCTCCTGGAAGACTGAATGTGAAGAACAAATTGAAGGATGAATCCTCCACTGATTTCCTAGCTGGAATGCTAGAAACAACCTCGTGAAGATGGCTCAATAGAAAACCTTCCCAGAGTAGGCACTCGAAGTCCCCCATGGGTAAGGGTGGGATTTCCACTCGGAAACACCATGTGCTAAGCAACACTACAGACTTAGCTAAACAACATAAGAGTGCATAGAAATGTCCTAAGAAAAATCTAGATCTAAGAAGATCAAAGAAAATGAATAATCCAAGTCATGCCTTCTATAGCACCTTCTCCTTCATTATATAGAATGTGAGCCTTCCATAGCCTAGGCCCATCTCATTTTTCACTGTACATGTGGACATAAGCCTCCATGATTGACTGCGTTGTCTCTCCATGTCCTCCATCATGTCTACATGTGATGTTCAACCTTTCCATCATGTGTGCATTAAATGCACTACTTCCTCCACTAACTTATCATAATTGCTTTATGATCTTACTTTGAATGCATTATGATCTTAGTTGACCTCTTCAAATATCCTCATGATTTTACATTTAATATCCATGATCTTATTTGATTGTTTCATCCTCCATGATCTATCTCATAAATGAGACATGATCTCCACTCCTTTATCATTAATGGTGTTGCTCCACTACTCCATGATTTAGATCTAGATATAAAATATCCACATACACACATCAAAAGTGGATTTTATTCATATTTGAGGATTATATGTCCCTCCACCCTTTTATTTACTTAATTAATTATGAAAATTAAGAACTCTAACATTCCAATTATCTTGTGGAAAATTGGGAATATTATAGTCCTCCCCGATAAAATGTTGCTTGTCCTCAAGCAACTGCAAAGTAGATGCTAGAGAAATTTGTCCCCCTCCAAATGGCATCCACACAAGGAAGGTCTCCCCATTTTCTGGAATGAGTTATGTATTCCCATCACCAAAGATGCCTCTCTAGAATGTCTAGAGTGACCTCTAACTGTGTAGCTAGATGTCCCTCATCAATCATGAAGCTCCAAGTGACAACCATAAGTTGTCCAACATTCTCCAAAATACATGAGATACATAAAGATAGATGGTTCCTCCCACTACAGGAAAGCTCCAACTCCCAAAGTATACCTCCATCCCATGCTACATGAAGTAAAAAGAGGCTCTTCATGCCTCCATCCTTAGCCCTGTTGGCTTTGTTGGATCCAAGCATCATCCCAACATGTACCAAAGAAGAAATAGATACATATGGGTAGACAAAATTGTCAAACCATATTCTGCCAATAGTAACCACCGCATCAATGCTCCCTGCTGCCACACCACACCATCAAAATACTAAGTGGGTTGGTCATATTCTCTCAAGTGAAGCCATAGAAAAATGTATCTTGCTGCCCCACCACATCATCATTAAACCAAGTATGGTGTCCATACTCTCCAAGTAATAGCCATCGGAGGAATGGCTCTTGTTGCCATCCTCCATCATTACCATGCAAAGAAGGGGAGTATGTCAAGCCAAACTCTCCCAAAAGTAACCATAGCAACAAGATCTCTTGCTACCTCTTTACCTTATCATGTAAATAATGGAGTAACAACATAATGATTGACATGTGGAATGTCATATCAGCCCAATACAAATCAACTCCATCGTTACACATCATGAGAGTATTATGCCATATTACAAACAATACAAAACACATAAACATGGGAGATGTCATGTGATGGCCAAAATCTCTCAAGGAAAATCAAGGTGAACATGCCTTCTTTTGCTGCATTCTATCATTGCTACACAAGGCATGAGTCAAGAAATATGAGCTATTGGGTAGTAACCATACTCACCCAAGAGCAGCCAGCGCAACCATTCCTCCTTCTTCATTACATGAGTGTTGTTCAAGGCATGGGTTATGAAAATATGTGTTGTTGGGTAGTAACCATACTCACCCAAGAGAAACCAATGCAACCATGCTTCTTGCTGGCCTATCTCATAGTTTTGCAAGTGGTTTTGAAACCCCTTGCTCCACATCATCAACCATTCATCCCAATGTGGATGATGGATCTCATTCTCCAAAACTTGTATCCCATTTTAGGACACCGAACTCCTAAAACTGTTGAAGAACTTTGCACTCCATGATATTTTTAAATGCACCTCCAATGAGATCTCTCCATGATATTCTATTCTCATCAATGGCCCTCCAAAACCAATGAGGTTATAGATCTGCTGCAGGTAGAAGTTTCTCTTTGAGCTGTGAGATGCTAATTGAGAAGGATTCATCTGGAAAGGAGAAAATATTTCTCATCTCAAGATGTTTACCATCTATCATCTTTCTCTCCATGGCTTCATGAGTGAAGCTACGTTCAAAATGCTCCAAGAATAATGGGGCCCTCTTATTATCACTGCTGCTAAGTGACAACGTTGTATATCTGCATGGTGATACATGTGTTGTCTCATGGCAAGGCACAATGCTGAACCCATAGTCAGTCATTGTACATAGGATCACACTCATCCCATCTTCTGAAACTCTACACTTCAACTAAAAGGGTTGAATGTAGCTCAAAAATGATGAAATGGGATAGCTATTCATCTCCTCCTTGATCAAATCAAGGGTCCTCTGCACAGTGATATGTTACTGCTTCAAATCAACATGTTGTTCTAATCCTTTGTCATGTAATGGCCCTGATGGTATGTTCCCATAAGTTTCAATAAGAGGTACTGAAACAATATGAGATGAAAGTGAATGCATACCTTGGATCAACTGATATGTGGGAACCTCTTGTAAGACCACAAGAGTTCCTCCAACCGGGACAATTGTCTCTCCAACTGCTGGTACGAGTGATGGCTTCACTTCTATAAATCTACCAACACTTGAATCTACCTCCTCTTCCTCATGAATCTCCTAAATCATGCATGGGACTCTATATGTCAAGAGCTTAAGGCTATCTTGCAAAGATGCAAGTGTCTCTCCTCCAGATACAAGTACCTTTGCAGTGGTGAATGTAGTGACTCTTTGTCTAGAGTGACAATAATGACATCCTCCTTTGTTTCCTTAGGAAATTTATCTTTGTGACATATCTTTGGTTTTCTCATATCAAACCTCTTTCTCTACCTGTGAAAGAAATCTGAATATTTAGTCACCTTTGCATCCTCTATGTGACCAAACCACCAATCATTGGCTTCACCTTGAAGATGAAGTGCTGCAATCTGGAAAACCTCTTTTTCAACTACAGGATGTATCCTAAAGAATGCATCTAACTCTTTCCTTCAAGCCCTTGTGGTGCTTGAGGAAGATCCATCAAATGTAGGCAAATAGAATCTATTGTGCCTCTTTCTTGTATTGTTGTTATATGATCTTCTTTCTTCTTTGAGTTTGAAGAATTTTTGGAGAGTTAGATTCTCATTGAATGATTTAGACTGTGATTTGTACTCTTCAAGATATTAACTAAGATTCTCATGAGTGTCAGGTTCCATATTTCCTTTTTCTTCATTTCTATACCATTCACCTTCTTTAAAGAAAGTGGGCATAGTGGATCTTTGAGGAGATATATGATTCTTTGGTATTCTTTGTTGCTGATAGGAAGTGCTTGGACCTTCCTCATCCAATATTCTTCTTGGATCATTCCTTTGCCTTTCCCTCTTCATTTGATTGACCTCCTTGGAGAGATATTGCAGGGATCTAAAGAGAAGAGTGGAAAAACTACAATCCTCCTTCATGATATATCTCTTCTATCTACTTCTTCTTTTGATGCAAAAGATGAAGTGTCCACAAGCTGAGCCAAATATCATGCTCTGATACCACTGTAATATCCCAAAATGGAATAATGCATTGATACTAAAACATAATATGAGAACTGCAGCAAAGTAAACAATAAATCTAAATGCACATCAGAATGCATAGAAATAGCTGAGCCATTTTATCATATGGAGGTGGATAAACCAATACAACAGTGCTCAAAATATGTGACACTCAAGCCAAAGGGATGGCCTAGAATGACCCTAAAATTATACCACAAGAGGGACTGCGTAACTACTGAATTGTTGGAAGGAAAACTGTGTTGTCCCTGCTGGAAAATGGCAAGGTAACAACTACCAGAAAATAAAAAGTTAGATCTAGGTAGTTTGGGAGCTTCGATGATGTTGAAACTTTAGTTTCGAGCTCTATGATGGATACCGAAGATAACCCAAAAAGTATTTCTCAGATCTTTCAATCTAATAAAATCACCCTCTTAGGGCTTGCACTATGTAGCTGCTGGGTATGCAGATCTGCTACATGAAATGAAGATATGATAGCTGCAATGATGTGCAATCAGCTCTATACAAGAAGGGTTGATCCCTTCACTAGATCATTGGGCTAAAAGATCAATATCTAGCTCCTCCAATCTCCTCCACTAAAAATAGTTGTTGAATGATCAACAGCTTAAAAAAACTGTGCTATAAGAGAGGGAGGATCAATAGCCTACTGCTATATATGTCAAATCAGCTTTGGAATGATGGAAACAATGGATACAATGTGAGGAGATGATCCCTCACAGGATTTCTAGCTGAAGTGTTGAAAAATTCCTTCCTCCAATAGATCGACAAGACTGAACTGCACAATCCTTGAGGGGACTGCTACTGCATGGAGGTAAAATGCAATGGTTTGAATGCTAGATATAGATCTTCTACTCCTGGAAGACTGAATGTGAAGAACAAAGTGAAGGATGAATCCTCCATCGGTTTCCTAGCTGGAATGCTAGAAACAACCTCCTGAAGATGGAACCAATGCCTAATGAGGAGTACAGCTCAATAGAAAACCTTCCCAGAGTAGGCAATCAAAGTCCCCTGTGGGTAAGGGTGGGATTTCTGCTCAGAAATACCCTGTGCTAAAAATCACTGCAGACTTAGCTAAACGGCATAAGAGTACATAGAAATGTCCTACGACAAATTGAGATCTAAGCAGATCAAAGAAAATGAATAATCCAAGTCATGCCTTCTATTGTGCCTTCTCCTTCATTATATAGATTGTGAGCCTGCCATAGCCTAGGCCCATCTCATTCTACGTTGTACATGTAACATAAGCCTCCATTATTGACTGCATTGTCTCTCCATGTCCTCCATCATGTCTACATGTGATGATCAACCTTTCCATCATTTGTGCATTAAATGCACTACTTCCTCCACTAACTTATCATAATTGCTTTATGATCTTACTTTGAATGCATTATGATCTCAGCTGACCTCTTCAAATATCATCATGATTTTACATTTTAGATCCATGATCTTATTTGACTGTTTCATCCTCCATGATCTATCTCATAAATGAGACATGATCTCCACTCCTTTATCATTAATGGAGCTGCTCCACTAGTCAATTATTTAGATCTAGATCTAAAATATCCACATACACACATCAAACATAGATTTTATTCATATTTGAGGATTATGGGTCCCTCCACCCTTTCATTTACTTAATTAATTATGAAAATTAAGAACTCTAATATTCTAATATTCCAATTATCTTGTGGAAAATTGGGAATATTACTATATCCAAGAGAAATATGTTAGCCAAACATCAAGCATATCATTATATTAAGTATCAACACTAAGAAGCCTCATAGAATCAAGAAGATTATCTTCATCAAAATGTTTAATACCAGGTGCCCCATTCTATTGTTAGGACCATCAATCCAAATATCACCTTCAGATGCATGAGTCACTTGAGAAGGATAAATTCTCAACATACCATGGGGCTAACCTAGCCATCAATGTTACAAATGAAATACAATATACGATGCATACCTTGTGGTATTACCTATGCACCTTCATATATAAAGCTTGTAGTGCTCAAGTGCCTCTTTATCTCTTCCATATTTAGCAATCTTTTCTGCATTTCAAGATATCCTCAAGAGGGATCCACTCATCAAATATCATCAAGGAGGTTAGAAATATCCTAGTACTCAAATATACTTGCATGAGGTGTAGGAAATGACTAGAAAGAATAATCATAATAATCAGATCCATTAGTATAAACAAGATAAAGGATGCAAAGAAACATCGAGAGTCAAGGAGTACTTATCTTCAATGAGAGATGATCCTCTCCCTCTTGGACTAGTATTTAAGAGTTATCACTATCCATAGTACTTATAAAAATGTTTCCTTATGTCAAACATGTCATTTGTCAAATCGATCCTAAGTGCTTCAAATAGACCATGCTGGGATTACAAACACCAAATCTCAAGTCCATAAACCGGGGTTTCTCTGAAAGCGTCACCGTAAAACCCTTATGCACTAACTACCTAGGGTTTTCTTCATACCCTAGAATTATTTTAGGTCTCCACCGTCCTCTTCTTGCTTCCATTAAAAGTGTCTCCATGGGGATGATCTCCATGGGTTTTCTTTAGCCCAACTCTGAAACCATATTGATTTTTCATAGGGATACATTGATCTTTTCTTTGATAGTTGCATTTCTTCATAAACACATTAATTTTACACCATATCATTATATCATTATTTATATTTACACGATTAACTATCAACATATGCAACTATGTATAAAGAACAATAACATCATCATCTATGCAGTGGAACATAAAGAAAAAAATGGAAGAAAAGCATGCACACATAGCGAAACCAGGATTGGTTCGAGACCAGGGAAAAAACCACTATGGGGAAAACCCTTGCAAATTATTCTTCTTATATCTTCATAAAAATGATTCAAAAAACAAGAGTACAATGATCCATAGATCCATATCTTTATAATGTGGTAAAACAACTGACACATGCTTAATATGACATTAAACATACTTCTGCTAAAGGAACTTGATTCTGAGAATTTAAATGCATTAACACGAGCTGTATTATACTGATGAACACTGTTGATACTGAGTGAAAACTATAGATACGTCTTTGCAGCGGAAATATATAGAGAATATCCACAGATCTACAGATCTACAATATTAAGCATTAGAGAACTTTTGAGGTCTAAAATGGGCCTCCTAAGAAAAATGTACAACCAAAATAAACTTTATAAGAACTAATAGGATTCAAGATGATGATGTCAACCATGGGGGATGATTCACCATTTTTGGGGTAAAAAACTAAAGAGTTTAAAAATCAATAAAATAATAAAACTACTTTTTCAACTTGTATTTTCAAATTATAATCTCCCTAACTTTTTACTCGAATTTCGAGAGGGAGTACTCGTTGGATGAAAAATTTAATTCCTCATACAAGGAGTACCCATGTTTCATACTTTGAATGGACTCTGCTAAATGAAAAATGAGAAATACATGAAAAACGTGATTGCAATCACATTTTTCATGCATTTCTAATTTTTAGTGTAGTAGGGTCCATTAAAAGTATTCAACATGGTTACTCGTCTGAGGAATCAAATTATGCATCCAATGAGTGTTCCTAATCGAAATTTGAGTAAACCCATAGTGAGATAAGTTGAAAATACGAGTTGAAAAAGTAGTTTTTATTTGTTCCCTCTAAATTTGATGATGTAATCTAGTCTTGCTTTATTATTTCCACTATTATTTTATAATTTCCTTAGGAAGCCCATTTTATACCTCAAATTCCCCTAATGAAACCTTATATACAACTGATCACTAAAACTCACTAAATCAACTGTCAAACCCTAGATCTGAATCTAGGACACTATCAAAACTAGCTGCAATCATATGCATGAGCATCGAAGGTTGATCAAGGCCAGATCTTCTTAAAAACCCTTATCCACACCCTTGCAACGTTGTGATCGTGGCTAGGAATTCCGTGTCTGCTACCTCGCTGTGTTGTTCCTGCAGCTGGCTGCTACCTAGCCGTTTTGTGCATGTGGCTATGGCCTAGATCAACCCAATTCCCTAACCGCTACCTTCCCACGCAGAGCCTGCACCTATCTCACCTCAGACACTACCTAGCCATTTTGTGCCTACGACTGGAGCTCATTTTTTCTAGTACTGTGCTCGTGACCATAACAAAAAAAACTAAATATTTCACGACCTTCGAACCTGTGATTTCGGACCCTGCGCAAACTCTTTCCGTCGAGCCTATGCGAGCCAAAAAAAAATAGACAAACCAAAAAAAGAATGAAGATAGAATATCGCTTGAGCAAGAGTGTGTGAATGAGATTGAGGTCACTTCTAATTATAGCTTTCATGAGGGTCCACTTTGGAGTTGAGGCTGACTTGACTTATTCCACATGTGCTCAGGCTGACCCATTCCATTACACTTTAATACATAAAACAATTCATAAATTTACTTCCATTTAACCGATTGTGGCGATCTATAGGCCGATTTTGGTCCTATAAAAAAGAGGAATCTAATGAAATTATGATATCGGTCATTTGAGATGTCCAAAGTGGAATTTGACCGTAGTTTCATAAATCTAACAGTTTTCAGAATGTATTCAGTCTTCATTCTAATTTGATGATATCTTGAACGAAGATCCAACTCTATGAAGTAAATTGCTCCATGTAATTCATCTAACAATTCATCAATGGTAGGAATGAAAATTTTATCTTTAATAGTGAGCTTGTTGAGCTCCCTATGATATGGATACATATTCCACGATCCATCCTTCTTGTGCACCAATATTCCAATATTCCTAGAGCAAAGAAATAACTTTGACTAGGTTGAATTATACCCACATATAACATTTCTGCAACCACATGTTCAATTTAACTCTTTTGGGAATAGGGATATATGTAAGGTCTGATGTTTAGAGGAACACTTCCTGGAATCAAATAAATAACATGATCCTGATTATGAATAGGTGGGAGGCATCTAGGAGTCTAAAATACCTTGGAATTATTGTCCAAGGCTTTTTGGAGATATAGAGAAATAGATGATTTTGATGTTTGAACCTCTAGAGAGCATAATTGTGAAATTATTCCCCATTGTTATTTCTTCAGAATATTTATCATGCCATTAGAGTTGATTATATTTCCTATTTTCCCCGTGATACCCCTTAATTCAACTTCCTTTCCTTCCCCAAAAAATTTCAAGAAAAGTTCTTGAAAATTAAAATCTATCTTCCCCAAAGATTGTAACTACTAGACTCCTAGTACAAAAACAACACCATCCATTGGAATGGAAAGCATTGGACTATTCAATACATATTCCCCCATGGTTAACTTGATATTATGACACTTTCCAGAGAAATTTATAGTTCCTCCATTTTCAACCATCACTTGACTCTCTGATGTTGGATCTAGGAAGCAATTCAATTCCTTGGTTGTCTTACAATGAATATAATTATAGGTACTACTCGAATGAATCATAACTATTGCCTTTTTCTTCTTCATATATATTTTTATCTTGATAATTTGAGGAGTCATAATTCCTGCCAATGCATTAAAAGATATGGTCAGATTCATTTCTTCTTTTTTTGGGGTTGGTTCCTGGTTTATATCCTCATATTTTGATGTTTTTTGTTCCTTTTGTTCCTCCTCTTCACAATCTATGTAGAATAATTTCTTCTCAGCACACATGACCTTTAGTGTATTTTCTATCACAACTGTAACAAAACCATTTTTCTCTTTTTCCTCTAATTTTTGTGATGTCAACCTTGTAGGTTGTGGAAGACTAGGAGAAGCAACATTTCCATCTTTATAATTGTGAGTGGTAGACTTCCTTGTTGCCATAATTTTGCTTTCAACTTTTCTTGCCACCCTGGTTCCTTCTCCAATGAATCAGGTTCCCAAAGGAAAAACTCATGTTGGATGTTATCCTTTGAATTCCCTATGAATACATCAATCCTATGCTCCTATGGAATATCAGTTAGCCTAATATTTAATTTTTGGAAGTATTCAATGTGCTCTGCTATTGAATCCTTTTATTTGAGATTTATCAATTGGCTAAATGAGGTGTTTATATTTGTATCTTCATAACGTGCTATCATTTCCTACATAAAAATTAACTAGGAGAAAAGTCGTTTACGAGAATAAATCATCTATACCATACAAACTAACTGGGTTCTAAATATAAAGATGCAATATGTACCTTTTGTGAGGGTTACACATCAAGTAGATCAAAATATTGCTCCATTTGTAGTATCTATGTTATCAGATCCTTGCCATCAAACTTCCTCATATTGATCTTTGGAAAGTGGTAGGTATTCAACCCAAAGTTAGAGTTTCTTGGAATACCTTGTCTCCATTAGGAAGCCTTTATTGTAGTAACTTGTCGAACCTTCCTTCAAACCTTCCATTTATGCTTTTAAACCATCCTTAAAACATTCCATTTTTTATTCTAAAGCATCCATGTTCCCTTTTAAACCATCTATCTTAAACTTCATCATCATTTCCAGTTCATTTTTGGTTACTCTTTGTGAGAGTGAAATTTGTTGCATTTGGTCTCGTAATTTTGATATATCATATTGCATTTATTCCTCGTCTTCATGCGTCACAGACTAGCTTTTTTGTTTATTACTAGGTGTGCCCATTTTTTATTTCTAGCCATTTTGGAATCAAACAATGATATCTATGCTTATCTATGACCTTTGAATCACCTAAAATTGATTTTTCAAGCAAAATTTAAAAAAATTACACACCTTTTTCTTGTTTTTTAGGAGCTCGTTATTGAAACTATTGTATCTTTGTAATTTCATATCTTCAAGGTATGAAATTTTGTTTTATGGTATCCCTCTAAGTATTGTTTCCAACCCCACAAGTAAAACTGATATTGGATTCTTCAAGAAAGAGTTATGCCCAATCCCCCATGATGACCTAATTATCGACTAGTTCAGTAAAATGAACTTGTATGGAGTGCCACATGCCACTGTTTTGACCTTCGGCCATGAAAATGATACAAAAAAAACTGTATTTAGTGAAATTTCAGCCACTTTTTAAGAAATTTAAATCTGATGCTCTGAGAGAAAGTTATGGCGATTTTTCCTAGGTTATCTGTTTGAGATTGAATATTGAATCCTATAAAAACCCTAACTTCCTCAAATCATATCTCCAAAAATATAGCGAAACAAGATCTAAAATTTGTACATGAAGTTCACCAATATTTTGGCTCCATGTGGTTGTAATTTCAGCTTCTTAAGCCTGGTATAACAAACGCTATAGCGATAATTCTAAGATGACCCGTTTGAAGAAGCGAAACCATAAAATCCAAAGCTTTGATACCCATAATGTTATTAAACCATCTCACAAAATAGAAGAAAACATAGATCAACTACTTAAAAATTAGCCTCTTCAAGTGGGAAAAATCCTTTATATTACATAAACGAACAATTATTGTATGATACAAATGATAAGACCTCCTTGGTATATATAGGGGTCTAAGGGGTCACAATATAATTAGAGCCTTCAGAACAATAATAATGTAAGGGCACAACAATAACAATAATGGGATTGTATGGGGCACAACAATAACAACATGGGGATACATGGGCACAACCATAACAATAGGGGGATACGCTAATAATATTAGTAAGGGGAATACACTAGTATTATAGGGACCTAACATCCAAGGTATATATTCCTCTATCAAAAGAAGTACACTAGAGAATTGTTGAACACGTTTGGCATGACTAAATGAAATTATTTTTCCATTCTAATGAAAAAAAAATTGAAGCTCAAATTTAAATAAAGAAACGAATTTAACGATGCAACTAAGTATAGAAATCTTGTTGGACATCTTATGTACCTCACCACTACTAGAAAAAAAATTTCATTTATTTTTGGATTCCTTTCTAGGTTTATGCAAAAGACTCATGAAGGATATTGGTTTTTTGTTAAAATAATTCTAAAATACTTGAAAGGAACTCAAGAATTTGGACTTAATGATCTAGTGGATCAGTAAAATGCTCAAATTTCAAAGTGATCAAAATGGCTCGAAACTGGTGCCAAGGCAAATATCTCGTCGCCCAGAATCCAATGCAACTCATTTCACTCAAAACCAATATCGTATACTCCCAATATAACATTCTGACCGATTTGGAAAACAACTAAAATTTTAAAATTCTGGGTTGTAGGTACACCTAGTTAGTAGTACATAGGTTGATTGGGAATTCAACTGGGCAGGTAACTGTGGGCCTATGGTTGGTTGACAAGTGTCATATTCTTATTGGTTGTGGTTGGTTATGGGTTGGCACAAATTTATTTGATCATGGGTTTGTGAAGTGGACCAATTAAGGAGAGACACATGGCCCAATCCCTGACAACCACGTGGCCTCCTGCTAGCATTGTAACATTTAATATGGCCAAACAGGGCCTCTATTGGGTTCAAACGTTGGACCTCCGAGGTGGCAACGCATGCACATGCCACTGCGCCACCGATGGTGCTTAAAAACCATAGTGTGAAAATCAAAGTTTAAAGTTTAATGGGTTCTCGTTTGGCGATCAGGACCGGGGTTAACCCCTGGCCCCAAGTCCAGCAAACTACGATACATAGTAGGCATAATGCACATGCCACTGCGCCACCGATGGTGCTTAAAAACCATAGTGTGAAAATCAAAGTTTAAAGTTTAATGGGTTCTCGTTTGGCGATCAGGACCGGGGTTAACCCCTGGCCCCAAGTCCAGCAAACTACGATACATAGTAGGCAGACAAGGGCTTAGGGTTAACCCCAAGCCCAACACCATATGTTATATGCCAAAAATTATTGTTATGTCAACCTGAACCATATGTATAACCCAAAATTTATATTACATTGCCAGTTCAACCATATGTTAATGCAACCATACGTTATATTGTATAACCAAATTTTGGCGGAGATTTATGCCATGCTAACCCGACGGTCTATATGTTACAACCCATCTAAATAGGTGGATGAATGGTTAGTGCAGAGTTATGTTGGTGGGTCAGTTCATGCCAGTTAACCCGATGATCAACACCAACCACATTACATGCAACAATTTAAATGGAGGTTATGGCACAATTATGGCACAAAGTTTAAAGTTAAACCATGGCTATTTTGTGGAGTCAACATGTGAAAATTTATGTGGGATGCGGTTAAGTTTGATGGCGGCTCAAAACACCGGCAGAACGAACCTGACCACAGCCTAACCAAGGTATGGGCGAGGTTAGTATATGAGGTTTGGTTAACGTTTTTGGAGCGAGTTTTAAAACCAACCGACAGGTAAATTAACCCGACCACACCACTGAACCCCGATCATAGGTGAGTTCAACCATCAATAGGGCCAGTTCAAACTATCCCCATCCAACATCTTGTTTTGCGCAACGTGGCGCAATTTTGTCAACTCGTGGAGCGACATAGAAAATTTAATGGTTCGACAAATTGCACCCAAACCGACAGGAATCTCATCGACGTGGAGAGAATTTTTCGCCCCACATGGCCGAAAAGGTGGAATTTGTAGGAGGGATAGCAGGTGGGTGCGATTTGGAGGACAATTAGCAGGAAAAATTCTTTGGAGCATAACTCAGTCATTTTTTTGACCTTTTTAACTGTAGAAAGAGCCCAACTAGGGGTTTTTTACTGTTACTGAGCCATTGGAGACATTTGTTTTTGCATTCTGAGCACTGTAACTTGATGTAAACACATATTTTTGAGCATAATGAAAGAGTCCCAACATTGGAAGCTCGACCAGAAGAAGTAGCACGGGAGGAGTGAACTCCTTCATCATTTGTTGTCTTTTGTATGTTGTTTGATACTATTGTATCCATTATTTTCCACAAAAATAAGCTAAAAATAATGTTTATGTGTTAATTTATTTGAAATAATTTCATAAAAAACCTAAATATTTCAGTTGCAAACTTTATCATAAATCTTCAAGTTCACACTTACAAATCAGTTTGGTATCAAAGCTTAGGTTCTTAGGTTCTTTGTTTGTTTTGAGGGTTTAATTTTGCTGCAAGTGTTTCTAATGCTTACAAGGTTGAAGATAAAAAGGGGAGAATGCAAGCTTGTGGTAGCAAGTCCTCAAGCTAGGTCAAGGAGAGTAGATTTGCCACAATCTCCACCACCATTTTCACCTCAAGTTTCACCAAAAGCCTCACTAGTCATGGCACATGAAGGAGAGCCTAACGATATGTCAGAGGATGAGAAGGATTTTAGAAAGGCATTCTTTGACATGACACATATGGTGAAGGTTATATATGAAGAGAGGAATACAAGGTTTCAAGGTGAGAGCTCCAATCCTCCAAAGCGAGATGGAGATAAAGCTCCAAAAGGAGATGGAGGAGATGGGAATAAACCTCCAAAAGGGAATAGAGGGAATGGTGAAAACCCACCTGTAACTCCACCTTTCTCTTCACCTCCATCCTCACCACCATCTTCACCATCATCATCCTCTACATCAACCACTTCACAAACACCTCCACATTCTCCAAAGGGAAATCATAAAACTCCAATTTTGAAACTTGACATAAAGTTTGAATTTCCTATGTATAATGGAGAGGTAAATGATGAGAAATTAGATAATTGGGTTCGTCAAATTCAAGTATATTGTAGGATACAAAGGATCAAATATGATGAGACCAAGATTCATCTTACTTCATTAAGGTTGGAAAGTGCAGCACTCATTTGGTGGGAAGCCAAAACTCAAGAGGAAATGAACAAACATGGAAAGGTTTTATATTCTTGGAATGATTTTGTTGCTGCATTAAGAAGACAATTTTATCCTTTAACACACATGCAGAAAGCTATCATGGATTGGAAAAACTTTAGGCAATTAAAGGGTCAAAGTGTGCAAAGTTATACCCAAGAGTTTATAAGGAGATGATTGATTTTGGGTGTATATTTATCTTCTCAAGACACTTTACTCAAATAAATTGGAGGTTTACATAACTATTTGAGACACGCTATTCTCATGTTTAACCCTACAAATTTAGATGAAGTTTGTGTACAGGCCACAAATCTAGAAGCAAGAGGGAAAAATGTTTCTGATGAAACAAGTGAGAACTCCTTTAAGTCTCGAGAAAAAGGAAAGGGGAGGTTCAAAGGAAAAGGGAAGAAGAATTCTTCCACCAAGATGGAGAAAGAAAAAATCACGTGCAAACATTGTTCCAGAGAGGGCCATGATGAAGATCGTTGCTAGAAACTTCATCCTAAGATGAGACCCAAAAAATTTAAAAACAAGGAGAAATAAAATAAAGCTGCTACTACACAACATGATTTCGGATCAGATTCCAGGGATGAAACAAATATCAGAACCATGGGACTTAAATGCAGAAAATCTAACAATGAGACTCATTCTAATCTTGTAATGTCCTAATGAAAAATACTAAATCCTTCTACAATTTGCGGAAACAAAACATGATCGCACAATGACATAACAAGTAAGAGAAAGAAATTAATCAATCACACAACAAAAGATATATATGGGGAAAGAAACTGCTCAAAACCCCTCTATCTGTATATCTCATGAAGTCAAGACCGTGAAACAATACAATGTTATTCCTCCACTGAGAAAATCATGTATTCTGTTAACTGTCTCACACTGATCTAGGAAAAATCAATCCAATACTTAACAACTTCTCAGCCCTTGTCTGCCTAGCCTTGCTTTGCATTCCTAGAGGAATTAAGCCCCTATTAAAAAGGACATTCTTGAGAATTTCTTGCACAATCCTTCTAAGGCTTGCTAGTGAGATCATACATGACCTATACAATTTTCTAATTATACAACTGATAGTTATCTTCCCTTTAACCCCAATCCCAACTACACCTTCCTTAGAAATAACATGCAACAACTATTTATAGAGAATTATCAGTTAATGGATTGATCACTAATTGTAAATTAAACCAGATTTAATTCATTGGACCTATCTCCAGCTCATCTCTCAGTTAGAACTAGTCAAATTGATTTTAACTTAATTAATTGAGTTAACTAATTAAAACTCACAAATAACTGTAACTGGACCCCCTAAAATCATGGGAGAACTCTACATGCTTCCTCTCTAACCCTCAACTCAAATTTCCTAAGCCAACTCAATATTTCTGACTTAGTTAACTAATGCAAGTTGTCATGAGATGAAATTACAATTTCTCTTCCAATTTAATTAAGGGAAAATTAAATCATAAGCCCCATTTCAGTACCATTTCAACTCTCCCTCTAAAAAATAAAGGGATTATATTCTACACCAATCCTATCTTTATGGAATTCGAATTTGCTTCTTTCCAACACCTTCGGCAAGAGGTTTGCATCCTGATACTTTGTGGGAATGTACTCTAATGACATAATCCGCCTCTAAACACAATATCTGAGATGGTAATACCAGATATCAATATTCTTGGACTTGTCATGGAATACTGGATTAACCAAGAGTTTGACGCAACTCTGGTTATCACAATGTATCCCCATCAGATCCATCTATTGACCAAATAAACCAACAAGTAGCTTCCTCATCCATATGGCTTCGCATGCTACTTGATTGGCCGCCATGTACTTTGCCTCTGTTGAACTAAGTGAAAATGATATTTGTTTCCTGCTATACCAGGAAGCTTCTACTGATCCTATGCTAAAGATGCCCCCTGATGTTCTCTTCCTATCGGATGGACTCCCTGCCTAATCTATATCGGTGAAGCCTTGAAGCTTCACCCTCTCTATTTGTTTGTGCCATAATCCATACTTTGTAGTGTCTTTGAGAGATTTCAACACATGCTTCCCTGCCTTCCAAAATATCTTAGTAGGATTAACCATAGCTTGGATAAGCTGGTTAACTGCATATCATATGTATGGTCATGTGTTCACCAAATATATGAGTGAAAGCACAAGCTGCCTGTAAACAATAACATCCACTACTTCACTCGAAGTAGCATCATCCTTCCTCCAGTTTCCTGCTAGAGGAGTCTCCGTGGGTTTGCTACCCTTTGTGTGGAACTTCCTCAGAATATCCTTGGCATACTTTCCATGAGATACAAATAGCTCCCCATCTCATTGCCATATTTCCAATCCTAGGAAATAGTACAAGAGCCCCATGTCCTTCATCTCAAATTCTCTTGCAAGATCCAATTTGCAAGACTTGATGAGATTCTCATCACCTGACAGTATTGGATCATCAACGTAAAGTACAATAATCAAAAGATTACCATCAACCAAAATATGATATAGTTTTGCATCCACTTCACTCTTGGTGAAGCCCAACCCGATGAAATAGCTGTCGATGTTGGTTTAACAAGCATGAGGTGCTTGCTTCAGCCCATATAATTCTCTCTTGAGTTTGCACACATGTGACTCCCCGTCTAAGGTCTTAAAATATTCTCTTTGTTCAATGTACACCTTGTTGGGCCTCGAATATGCCCATGTTTTCATCATGAAATATCATCGTTCATACCCTAAAACCTTAGGCTTTTAACCCATTTCGTACCATAATTCCATAACTTGCCGTCAAATACACTCCATGGTTAGTTATCATTAGTTTTCTTAGATTTTATATGATTAAAGATGATTATTCCATGATTTACTAATGAATTTTTTGCTAAGTTTAATTGTTGAAGGGTTTCACTGCCAAAACTCTCCATAAGTAAAAGTAGTTGATACAGGTTGAGTACAGAACAAGATTTTTGTAGGTGAAAATATGAATTTTTTGATCAAATGGTGAGGAATATCAACATTTTGAGACTTGCATCATGCTCATAATACCATGTTTCATAAAACCCAGAAACTATTCAGCAAAATTCATCACCAAAAGGGAGTGAAGGCTAAAACAATTGTTAAGTACGGTTTCAAGTACAGAAACGGGCTGAACATGAACGGTTTGAAAAATTTGGCTACGGTTTTGGTCAGCCACATGGAGATACAAGATTGAATGATCTAACATGGAGATCATTTCTCCATCCATGCATTGATTAGAATAAACCCAACCATAGCCTATTCAAAGGCCATCTAGAGAAATTAAATACGACGTGAATTTGTTTGTTGTTGTGTTTATTTGGAATGTAATTAATCTCTTGTTTCATCAACACCTTTGTATAAAAAGCCAAGAGCTCAGCTTGTATGAAGGATATGGTTAGAGAGTAAGCCACAAAATTATTAGTTTTTGAATGTAATTGCAAGCAAAACAATTATTTTTTTATTTGAAGATTTTATTCTAGTAATATATTATGGGCATGTTTTGATTAAGATCGTCACAAAGTTATGGTCACAGTGAGTTTTTAATTCAAATACCCTAGATCTCCTTCCCTCTGTAAATCTTTCATGCTCACCCAAGTGTTCCAAGGGCCCACCACAATCTAGGACTGAGCCTATTTTTTTATTTTGTAGGCATACACTTGTGATATTATATTAATCTTCCATGAGAATTCAATAGGTTCCTATTGTGATTGCATAGATCTCTAATTTAAATTTCCTTTGTCGCATCGTATTCAGTAAATCGTTCTGAGATTGTATTTATATTGTTACCAGAGCATGCCTAATTCCTTAACACAGAGCCATCTTATATCTCTTATAAGAATCACTAAGCTCATTCAAATGCAAACGAATTATCAATTGAACATAACCTGAGCTGTATAATGATTTCGTGCTATTAATTCATGAATTGTGATTAAGGTTTTCGAGTAAATATTCTTTTTTTCTGCATTAGTTAAATATGTGGTTGATTGAATGAATGAAATTCTGAATTAACATCGATCACGGTGACATTTGGTAGCATTGTGCAAAATTGTTTTCTATACTTAAAGTTCTGTTTTGAGTTAAGTTTTTAGTTTTATGTTTTAAGTACAGAATTAGATTTTACATTGAGTTTTCTGTTTTAAGTACAAAATTAGATGTTACATTGAGTTTTCTATGTTAAGAATCAGATTTTGCATTGAAATTAGTTGTTGTGAAAATGAATATAGGTATGAATTTTGTTTATTGAAGTTAAAAGTAGTAACTTTGTGAGACCCGATATTTAGATCCAGTGTTTATATTTTTAATTGGAATTGGATTTATGGTTTTGATTGGCATCAAAGTGTGTCAATTTAATTTTGCTATCATTTGTCGTAGTTTAGTTTTGTAAGTAGTTCATAGATTTCCTTTAAAATCCTTTTTTTTTTTTTCTTAGTATAGACAATCGCTTTGTAGAAATAAATTTGATTATTAATTTAATTGTCTTTCATAGTGTAGATAATCGCTTTGTGATTATTTAATCGTTTTTCATAGTGTAAACAATTGCTTCATAAAATATTAATGTTAATTTAATTGTCCGTTTCTAAAGTAACTAATCACTTTGTAAAATAGTCTGAGTGTAAATTCCATAACAGAGGAATTAGTTTAGTATCATTTGGTTTTTCTTTACTTTCATTATCAATTTCATGTTTCATCTAGACTAGAAGCCTTTAAATTGAAATATTTTTAGGAGTCACAATGCGATTCTTTTAATTCCTTAGATGAGTGTTCTTTTCAGCAAATGAGTGGTAGATTAGAGTTTCCTTCCGGCAAATGAATGGTGTGTTCTTTTACATCGAGTAATCAATGTGTTCTTTCATAGAAACAAGGATTCTATACTTAGGAATTGAATTGATTTTATACCCTATTTTAAGTTAGATGCTCTAATCCTGCGTTACCTGTGCTTGTGCCTCGAAGCTTACGAGTCCCAGATTTATAATTTAATGTTGGAAATCATAACAATATATTTCCCCACCACACCTCTTCCTAAGAAAATCCATTGAGAAAGGTTGTATTTACATCCATCTGATGTATCTACCATCCCATTTGCGCTGACAGCAAAATGATGGATCTAATAGATGAGTACCTTGAATTAGGGGAATTATGAGGTCTAAAATGGGCCTCCTAAGGAAATTATAAAATAATAGTGGAAATAATAAAACAATGTTAGACTACATCATCAAATTTTAGAGAGAAAAAATAAAAAACTACTTTTTCAACTCGTATTTTTAACTTATCTCCCTCTAGGTTTACTCAAATTTCGAGCAGGAACACTCATTGGATGCAAAATTTGATTCCTCATCTAAGTAGTACCCATGTTGAATACTTTTGATGGACCCTTCTATACGAAAAATGAGAAATACATTAAAAAAAAAAAAATGATTGCAACCACACTTTTCATGCATTTCTCATTTTTCATGTAGCAGGGTCCATCAAAAGTATGAAAGATGGGTACTCCTTGGATGAGGAATTAATTTTCCATCCAATGAGTAATCCCACTCGAAATTTGAGTAAAAATTTAGGGAAATAAGCTGAAAAAGTAGTTTTATTATTTTATTATTTTTAAATCGTTTTACTTTTTTACCCCAAAAATGGTAAATCATCCCACATGGTTGACATCATTATCTTGAATCCTATTGGTTCCTATAAATTTTATTTTGGTTGTACAATTTTCTTAGGAGGCCCATTTTAGACGTCAAAAGTTCACTAATGCAAGTGTGTTATGATCTCATCATAGTCAATCCCATCCACCTGAGAGAACCCTCTGGACACAAATCTGGACTTATGCTTCTCCACACTCCCATCTACTGCCTACTTCACCTTTTAGATCCACTTGGATCCTACAATTGACTTCCCCAATGGTTTTGGGAAAAATTCCCATTCATTTTTTCTGATAATGGAGTCATACTCCTCAACCGTGGCATCATCCCACACTGGTTGATTCACTGCTTCCTCAAAAGAGGATGGTTATATCTCAATACCTTTGCTCATAATAACCATATATCCAGTGTACCAATTTGGGGACCTTCTCGGCTTGTGTTTTTATGTGGGTTCTCCCACATTCTCTCTCGCACCTAAAAACAATTTGCTAGCCTCTTGGTGCGCTTCCTTCCATCTTTGGTGGATGGATTTGCATGAGTGGTTTCTACCACTCTTTGTTCCTCTACTTGTGGTTGTTCAACATCCTGAAGTTCATCCTTTAAAGCCAAGATATCGTCAACTGCATGCAACTCCAACTCCCTCTCATGGGAAATTCAAATGGATTTAAATTCAATGAATTTCACATCTCTTTTGACCACTATCATCCTGTGTGCTGGAAAGTACACCCAAAATTTGTGAGGTGTATTAGTGTACCCAAAAAATATCCCCAAATCTGTTGTTGGCTCTAGCTTATTCGTGGCATCTTTGGTCACATGTCAATAAAATGATGAACCAAAAATTTTAAAATATGACACATCCAGTATTTTACCTGAAAACTCCTCCTCTGGTGTACTCATCCTAAGCATCTGATGAGGAATTTTGTTCCACAAAAATACTGTTGTATTGAATGCTTCCACCCACAGATGCAACAATAGGCCCTGATAATGCAACATAGCTCGTGCTACTCCCACAATCATTCTTTTATTTATTTATGCAACCCCATTCTATTGTGGGTTATGAGTTGCTATCAATTCTCTTCAAATTCTTTCTAAGGCACACAATTTCTTGAATTCATTAGAGATATATTCTCCACCATTGTCCTCCTTAGAGCCTTCACCTTTTTCCCTGTATCTTTCTCGACAAGTGCTTTGAACTCACAAAACTTGGAGAACATTTTATCTTTCTTCTGCATGAAGAAAATCCAACACTTTCTAGAGAATCATCAACAAAAATCACATAATATCTATAATTTTTTGTGGAAGTTGTTGAGAACGCTCCACACACGTCTTAGTGAACTCTCTCAAGGATCGCCTTTGCTTGGATTTCTTTATCATGAAAGGTGGCCTTGGTATACTTCCCCAATGTACACCTTTTGCATGTATCTCTCTACGCAAGTGCACCCTTTGGAAGTATTGTAGAAATATGTTGCATGATCCAAGGCGCATGGTGCAGATGGCCCAATCTCCTGTGCCATAAATCACTGATGTCTTGGCTCTCCACCTTCTCTGCTTGCATGGTCAATGCAACATAGTTTTATACATCCAATTTGTAGAGGTTCTTTACTTGAACTGCAATATTTTTCAGCTATCCCATGGCTTTGTGATGAAGGAATGCCTTCCCTTCACTTAAGATCACATCATAGCCACGATATTCCAAAATAGCAGCAGAAACCAAATTCTTCTTTAAACTAGGAACATCCATGGAATCTTTTAATGTGAGTGGATTACCTTTCTCTCTCCGAAATGTAACCGTATCAACACCGGTAGCGATATACCTCCCGTCATCACCCATCTCGATGTGCATTTGGATATCACTCTCCTCCGAGCTACTGAATAATTCTTTGTAGTTGGTCATATGGAACGAGGCTCCACCATCCAAGTACCACATAGAACCCATCACCAATGACACCATGCATGCGATAAGGGTGAATTCCAACTCAAACTATGAAGCAAGTTCTTCACCTGCTAATCCTCCTGAGGCCTTCTTGTTGGTCTTTGTTTGTTGACAATTTGTGGCATAATGTCCATGCTCATTGCAGTTGAAACATTTTTCATTTGATAATTATTTCTTATTTCCTGCCTTGTTAGACTTATATTTGGAATGGGATGCCTTCCCTTTTCCTTTATTCGCCTTTCTAGCCAATGCATAGTTATCCTCGTCATCAGAATTTGATGAGGATCCATCTCTGGTTCTCCATTGAATTTATTCTTGTACCAAGTCAGACCACAATCATTCCCAGTCTCATAGTTTCTTCCTCCCATTCACAGAGCCTTGGTATCTATGCCAGCTCTTGGAAAGGCCTAGATGAGCTGGGCCCACTAAATCATCATTGAGAATAGTCACCCCAACACTTCCAAGCTCATCTCGACATTGAGTGAACTTCATCAAGTATTTTTGGATCATGTCGCCCTTCTCCATATTGATCTTTCTGAGCTTGTATTTTAGCACCAACTTCCTATGGTTGCTAGTATTCTGAAACAAATTTATCAAGGCCTTCCACATTTCTTATGGATTTTCCTTTCCATGGAGACTCGAGATGATATTATCTCAAATTCAGTTTAAAAAGATCCTTCTTTCCTTTTCCACATTCTTCTTGCATGCATCAAGTTGTTGAGCATCTGTTGCAGAGGGCATAGGAATATCACTGTCAATGAATGCCTTCAATCCATTGTCCTCCAACACTACCTCCATCCTATCCTTCCATGCTATGTAATTCAAATTTCCCTCGAGTGCATATTCAAGTCTCAAGCCATAGAAATACATCTTGATCTATTGCTGGTATCGAAGAATAAATATGTAAATTTGATGTACCTGTTAAAAAAACTCATTTTATTCTCTTCTATTGTGATTCCTGGCACTACGATACCATGTAGAAAATATAACAATGGGATTCAATCTGATCTTGTAATGTATTAAAACAAAATAATGAATCCTTCTAAAATTTGTGGAAAAAAAACATGATCGCACAATCACATAACAAGTAAGAGAAAGAAATTAATCAACCACACAACAAAAGATGTATATGGGGAAAGAAAATTCTCAAAACCCCTCTATCTTTATATTTCATAAATTCAATACCATTAAAAAATACAATGATATTCCTCCACTAAGAAACTCCTGCACTCTAATGAATGTCTCACACTAATCTAGGAAAAATCGGTCCAATACTTAACCAATTCTCAGCCCATGCCTGCCCAACCTTGATTATGCATTCATGGAGGAATTAAGGCCCTATTAAAAGGGAAATTCCCAAGAATTCCTTGTGCATTCCTTCCAAGGCTGTAATATTCCAAAAAATTTAGCCTTCAAGCTAAATGGAATATTATAGTTGTTTCATCACTAGGTAGGTGAATAAGTGGGTGAGGAGGCCCATAAGTCTCTTAACCAGCAATAAAAACACTTTAAGTGTGAAAGGAGACCTTTGTAGCAGCTAAATAAAGCTCCTCCATGTGAGAACAGGGTTTGGATCATGTTGATTCATTCAACTTTGACCAAGTCAACAACACTGTGAAGGAGGAGCGAAGATTAATTAGAGAATAACACAGTTTTGGAGGGAGGTGAACCTCATGAAGAAAATGACCTAATTGAGTGGGGCCAAGGAGATGTAAGCTCACATTATACTTAAGTAAGAGGATGGCAGCCATTTGAGATCATGTTTGAGATTATTATTTGATATTGGTCTGCTTAGACTATTGCTTCCTCTTGTTGTTTAGCAGGGTTGTTGTGCTGTTTAGCACCGGGTGTTCCCGAGCGAGAATCCCACCTCTTCCCTTGAGAGGCCTCTTGGGAGAGTATTGCACTATATTTCTACACATCCAAGCTTGAGGCCAAGCATCAGTCTTCAGCTACAACGTTATTTCTACAGAGAATAGTGCTTTGTTGCAGGGTGTTGCAGTGGAGGATTGATAACACCACTTTCGGGTTCGTTTCTCAGTAGAGGGAGCTTTCCTTCTCTTGAGAGGTCATCTAGGAGGATTTCCAGGCTCATTTCACATCTTATAACTTGGCCAGGGTATTCCTCATCTCCTACAACACAGTCCCTTGCAAGAACTACATAATTTTGCATAGAGCTACAACAGCGGGGTTTAAGCCCTTGTTTTGAGCTAGTTTCCTAGGGAAAGGGCCAACCCTTCCCCCGGAAAGCTAGAGGAAGGGAGTCTCATCCCTCTATTGTATTATTCAGCCATATATATGTAATTTTTTTATTAATATTGCGTTATTTCAGAGCTGAATATTCAGATCTGCTCTTTTTTACTTAAGTTCAAGAAACCCTTGTCGGGTTACCTTTATAATGTATTAAGGAGGCCATATATTTATTTTCTTAGCATATTGTTCAATATAGTTTCAGATATATGATTTTCTATCATATTGTTTCAGAAACCCTCACATAATAACAATACCATGTGCTTCAGAAATTCTGCATAGCTTAAGTCATGGGCCTTGGGCAATTTTAAGCCAATTTAAGGTCGAGAGATCTGTTTAACTTAGTAAAAGGGATTTGTTTATGATCTCATTTTATATATGAGGGCCAATATATATTTTCTAAGGAATATAAGTGTTATTTCCCCTTGTTACAGCGTAATTTTCTGGGAATAACATTTTTATGGTCTAATTGCTGCATTTTCCCCACTTTGGGATGATGTAGAGGTGCTCATTTTTGCTGTTGTTACATTCATTTTATGGAAATGTGTTCAAAACATATTTTATGAGAATATTTTTCACTACTATTTCCAGAACTGTGTTCATGAATTGCTACATTCCCATTTTGGGATATTACAAAGGCTTTCTAGTGACATCATGCATGACCTATACAATTTTCTAATTATACAACTGATAATTATCTTCCCTTTAACCCCAATCCCAACTGGGCCTTCCTTAGAACTGACATGCAAAAAATATTTATAGATAACTATCAGTTAACTAATTTATCACTCATTTTGAATTAAATCGGATTTAATTCACTAGACATATCTCTAGCTCATCTCTTAGTTACAACTAGTTAAGTTGATTTTAGCTCAATTATTCGAGTTAATTAATTACAGCTCAAAAATAACTATAACTGAGCCCCCTAAAATCATGGGAGAACTCTACATGCCTCCTCTCTAACCCTCAACTCGAATTTCCTAAGCTAACTCAGTATTTATGACTTAGTTAACTAATACAAGTTGTCATGAGATGAAATTACAATTTATCTTCCAATTTAATTAAGGTAAAATTAAATCAGAGGCCCCCTTTGGGTGCCATTTCAACATGAAAGGTATGGACATTGAAAGTACTATTTCTTCAAACTGTCTCAATGAAACTCAATTGAAAAACCAAGAATAAAGCTTTTCCACATTAGAGTTATTTCGAAACATACCAAGATAGATACACTGTTTGATAGTTGTTTACAAGCAAACCTTATCTCAGAAAATATTGTCAAGAAGCTGAATTTAGAGACCATTACTCATCCTAAACCTCATCCTTTAAGTTGGGTATGTGGGAATGAAAAACTACAGGTGATAAGGAAATTCATACTTACATTTTCCATCACTGCAAACTTTCTTGATGAGGTTGAACTTGATGTAGTTCTGCTTGATATATGTGGTATTGTTTTGGGAAGCCCATATCTATATGGTAGGATAGATATTTTTCATCGCCATAAGAATAAATATCATTTGTTCAAGAATGGGATTGAGTACATTGTTAGAGCACAAAACAAGAAATTGAGTTTGTCCCTTGTGAATGTTGGGAAAATGAAGAGGATTCATAATGCTAGTCAGAATTTTGCATTGTTAATGTTCAAGCACAAAGATATTGAGGAACATAAAGCCTTTCAATGATTTCAATCAAGTTCGAAATCTGATTTCATTGAGGTTTATAATTCATGTGATAAGATGTTTCAGAAGTCTAACATGTTCTCCCCTAAAAGAGGTAAACAACATGAAGTACAATGGCAATAGGATGCATCATTGTTGAACATTGGTTCGAACAAGATGACAGTGTTAAAGAATGCAAGGGTCAAAAAGCAAATGAAACAACTATTTGACAAAGAGGACATTGGTTCTAAAACTTCTTGTGGGTTTCATAATGTTTTTGCTCTGAAAAAGGATGGTGCATGGCGATGGTGATCACATTTGGTAAAGAGTCGAGTCAAATGTAAGGACAAACATGGTAAGCATCGTTATGACCACAATGTTCAAGGTGAAGTGAACTTGAAATTGAATAATTTTCGTTTGATTGAATCCCAAGGAGGGAATGTTCAAATTACTTCTTTCTGTTCTAAATATCTTGGAAAATTGTAGCAAGATGTCATCTTTGACAGAAAGATAAGGACTCCAAATTAGGGAAAATGAAGTACCTTAATGAAAAGCTCAAAAAAAAAAATTTTGAGAAACATTAAGTGGATTGAGATTGGAAGGGTGAGGGAACTATACCCTCCTCTATTCGTTGATTGAGAATGAGTATTTAGAGGTCCAAAATTTTCCAGTGGGGAGGAATGATCCAGTGGATTAGTAAAATGCTCAAATTTCAAAGTTCTTAGAATGGCTCAAAAGTGATGCCAAAGTGAAGATATCATCACCCTGAATCCAACACAACTCATTTCACTCAAAATTGATATTGTATGCTCCAAATATTTCATTCTGACCAATTTGGAAAACAACTAAAATTTTAAAATTTGGGTTGCAAGTACACCTAGTCAACAGTCTATACGCTAACTTGGAATTTTACTGGGCAGGTGACTGTGTTTTTGTGGGAATATGGTTGGTTTACAAGTGTCATCTTCTTACTGGTTGTGGATGGTTATGGGTTGGAACAATTTTATTGGCTCATGGGTTCATGAAGTGGACCAATTAGGGAGAGCCACATGGCCCAATCCTTGGTGGCCACGTGGCCTCCTGTTGGCATTGTAAAATTTGGTATGGCCAAACTGGGCCTCTATGGGGTTCGAACTTTGGACCTCCGGGGTGGCAGTGTGGGTTCATACCACCGCGCCACCGATGGTGCTTACAAACCATAGTGCAAAAAACATATTTAAAGTTTAATGGGTTCTAGTTTGGGGGTCGGTACTAGGGTTAGCCCCTGAGCCCCGGTCCACCCAACCATGATACGTTGTAGGCAAACAGGAGCCTGGGTTTAACCCCTATCCCAACACGATATGTTATATTCCAAAGTTATTATTATGTTAACATGAACCATATGCATAACCCAAAATGTATATTACATTACCAGTTCAACCATATGTTAATGCAACAATACATTATATTGCATAACCAAAGTTGCGCAAATATTTATGCCATGCTAACTCGACAGTCTATATGTTACAGCCCATGTAAACAGGTGGAGGCATGGTTATTACGAAGTTATGTTGGCGGGTCAGTCCATGCCAATTAACCTGACGATCAACACTAACCACGTCACATGCAAAAGTTTAAATTGTGGTTATGGCACAATTATGGCGTGAAGTTCGATGTTAAAACTTGGCGGTTCCAAGGATTCTACATGTAAACAATTATGTGGGACGCGGTTAAGTTTGATGGCGGCCCAAACCACTAGTAGAACGAACTTAACCACAACCTGACCAAGGTCCGAGCGGGGTTGGTATACATGGTTTAGTTAACGTTTTGGGTGTGAGTTTTAAAACTAACCAGTAGTTAAATTAACTCGACTACACCACTGAACATTGGTCATAGGTGGGTTCAACAATCAGCGAGGACCAGTTAAAATTTTCTCCATCCAACGTTTTATCACTCCCTTTGTTTCCCAAGGCTAAGAATGGAGACTGAAGGAGGTAACCTCAAACCAATCTTTAGATTTGGTAGCTAGCCCTACCAAACTAGTGAGGGCTCTCCCAATGTAAATTTTATATTCAATGAGGTGACTGGTGATGTAATGACCTTACGCTAGATATAATCTCAGTGAATTAGGGTTTTGTTTTAATTTTGCTGGATAGTAATGTCAGTCAAGGAACTAGGTCTAGGTTTTAGGTATGATTTCAAAGGTATAGTTGTAGAGATGAAGATGAGGCCAGGTATGTATAGTTAGAAACATACTTAGATTTTAATTTTGATATATGGTTTGAAAAGAGAGAGATATTTAGAATGAGAATATTACATGATTTCATTCATCAGAAGAGGTAAAATTTTTTTATGAAAATATTATAAAACAGAGCACAAAAATCAACAATTATGTTCATAGACTCATAATATTTATCATATAGAAGAATACATGTGATTTCATGGAAGCATAAACATTCAACTTGATGGTGTTACTGAGAAAAAATAATGCTAATAAGCATACCACTGGAGTCCCAAAATTATAGTTGCAACATGTATTTGATTTCACTGAAAAAGATTGTACATAAGCTCCACAAATGTAATATCAACTATCAAACCTCTAAAAAGAATTTATTTTGGAGTAAAAATAGAAAATAGAGAATATTCCACCTCAGTGGGTCGAAACTTGATTCAAAACACTTCATAAATGCACCCTATGATTCATTTCCTAGTTTTTAGGGAAGTTAGAAACAGTCCCCCCAAATTTAGCTAATAACTAGGAGTCTTTGTCTCCTTAAGATATTACATGATTCCTCAAAAATGAGGGGAAAAAAATACTCCATTATCCACAAAACACATGGTAGGACAGTCAAAACCTCGATATTTGGACCAATTTTCATTAACACTTGTCTAGAATAATCCAAGACAGAAGTGTCACGCCACTTTGAGGGAAATTTTGGGTGGCTTTAAGGCATCCTCCTGTTGATATGAATATTGGGATAGGTAGACCTGAATGTGCTCTATCCAACCCAACCTTTAAACTGAAAAAATACCTCCTACAAGGGCTTCAAAAATCCATTTTCCCAAGATTATTCCAGAAGCATCGCGCACAGGGAAAAACAGTGGCAAAAGCATGAAAAATAAGGTGTTTTTTGGGTTTTTCTCCAAACTGAGAGATGTCTTGAAAAAATGAGACCATATATGGAATGTAAAATCCAATATAAATCCAAAAATTTAGATAAAGTTTCATTTGGAGCCTCTAAGGAAAAGCGTCGTGCTGCTGCATGACGCTTCTGTACAACTAAAATTGCCAAAATTGCAAAAAATCCAAAATTTTCCAAAAAATTTCTACAAAAATAGGGCTCAAATATGGATCAATATCCCTATAACAATTTTTTTTTTTTCCAAAAATGAGAGAGGTTTTTGTTCTTTGGTATGTTATTAACAAATACCTCCTTCAGTATTCAAAAATAATTTCCCATTTGTTCAGAATCCAAGTTTGAAGTTGGTCACTGAAATTTTTAGAAGCGTAGCATGTGTTGTCAAGATAAATCCCCTCTACGGACAAAGGTGATATATCTAGCCCTAAATTGGGTATAGAAACACTAGATAATTTCTAATGAAAATCTATCTTAACTAACATTTACAATGCGACAAGAAAAGAGACAAAAGTACCTTTTTCCCAATGCTACGCTTGAACCCGTTGATGATGACCTTGATCCACGATCATTTTAGGCTCGCTCCCTACTATTGTGGCACGTGAATACCTGAAGATGATCAAGAGGCAATACAAGCGTAATAAAATACATAATAATTGTAAACATTAGCTATCTAGCAGATCAAGGAGTACCAAAATATTTGCATAAATGAGTAGAAAAATATAGAAAGCAAACATTAGATGTTATTATTGATAAATATAAAAGGAAGTGTTTACAACCCAGGCCTTGATGCTGGAGGCCTCCTTTGGTAAAAATCTTAGTCCTTCACCGAAGCTCAAAAGCATTCCTTTTCCCGAACACTTAGGCATTAACAAAAGATAGGATGCAAGGGAACGAGAGTTCAAACTAGCTCGACAATGACCAACCAAGCTCTAAAATTGTGGGAATGAGGGATATGAATTTATAGGAAGGGAGGAGATATTGGGAGCCCATGAAAGGAGGAGGAAGGTCCACTTTCTCGACTCTCTAGACTCAGACTCAAAGCTCGACCCTATCACCACTGTTTAATAACCAACTCGCCACCCTGGAACTTATAAAGGTCGAAGCTTCTCCTCCATTTGAGGAAACACTGCTAGAAAGGGATCAATGTGATTTTACAAGAAATAAGGGCACTAGAAGTGCTAAGCCATAACTTTGGATATGACGTCAGTGCGAGCATGGCACCAGGAAAAGCGTTGACCCAGGAAACTAGGAATTTGTCCAAGTTTCTTTAGTAATCTTCCAAGGCAGTTTTCTTTGAATCTTTAGGGATGTCTTAACATATTTCTTCATGGTGGAAAAATTGCATAGGATTTGTCACGAAGAATTTCACAATCGGGGACAGGAAAATGAGCATGGTGACAAATTACTATGTAACATATTCCCCCTAAAGCATGAAGGTAGAACATGGAGCGATGGTTGAAATTCTTTATGAATCGAGGCAAAGAATGCATACCACCTCTGGAAAACCTGCCAAATCAAACATATTACAATATATGACATCTATGGTATGAATATTCCTAACACATAATTATGCTCTAGGTGTCAAATAACACATGAACCCACGACATGGTCGCAACCATCCGTCTAAAGAGATCATAGAATTGGATTCGTGGTATGGACACAACCATCCATATAGATATGATCATGTATACAATCATGAATACTCAATAACTCCCTGCAACCTGGATAAAAAATTAGTTTTGACCCAGGTTATTCACCGCGATCTCAATCAACCCAATGTATGGATCTAACCATGCGAATAAATATGTTGGTGTCAAACATGGTAGAAACCACCTAATTACCGGTCAATGATGAAAACTGTTAATAGGCATGAGAGAGACAACCAATAATGACGATGGACCTCAAGGTACAACACCAAAATCTACAAATGTGAATAAAAGTGTTGAAGTCGAACACTTTCATAATCATTCGATTGAATCCCAATGATGTGAATCTATCTTCGAACACGAAGAAATTTCCATTGAGGCATGCAAGCTCCAAGGTACTGAAAGAAGTCTCTAAATCACTTTCCCAGATAATGAGCTGAAGTTGATAGGAAGTGATTCGTCGAAGGGGGGCCATGATGATTCCCACATCATTGACACGAAACAACTAATATCTTAAGATGATAGGCATGATTCAGGATAACAATGGAGGTCAAATAAGAAAAGGATGTTTAACAAAAAGTACTTCCCTTGAACATATTGACGACACGACTCCAGAGTGTGGCAACATTTGACTCAAATAGGATCAGAGGTCATGTTGACAAAATTTGGTAATCAATGAGAGGGAAACAGATTTCCCAAACCCATGGAGGAAAAGTGACGAATGTAGGATGTCCCCAACCCAACACGAACTGCAAATGCGCTTCATGTTCAAGAGCGACAAGCTGCCCAAAATACACATAGGATGTTCACTTTCAATTTTCCACCGTTATTGCTAATGAGTACCTCTTTATTTTTTGTAGCCAGCAGGAGGAGGATAGCATATGCTGAGCGTGTAAGTTCATTCTTCGAATGAATACATCCTAGTAATTTTAACAAGCCCTAGGAAGGAGGAACTCGATATCTTCATGGTGACAAGTCATTTGTTGTTTAATCTTTAATGAGTCCAAAGAAAGGGTAACTCGGTGACTTTTCATGTTTAAGGATGTTAAACACATGCATGGTAAACAAGAAAGTAAACACACAAGGAGAAATATAAGAGTGAGTTGTTTTATTATTCACCATAGATGTGCATTTATATCACATTGGTGTGACCCTTGGATTCCACATTCCAAGGTCACTTGGCCTCCTCTGTGACTCTTCACCTTCCACACCTACCCATAGAGGATTAGGTGTCTAACATTCCCCCCTTAATCCAAAGGGGTATGTGTGAGTCCAAGAAGAGAGTTGTAATACAAATATGCAAAGTATCAAGGCAGCACTTAGGTTGAATCAAATCTATGAAATGTTGGCATAAAGAGGTGGTTTAAGGATGACCACCAACACTGGAACACTTAGTGCAATTCCTAGAACTCTTCCAAATCTGGTAAGAAGCTGAGGTCTTCTGCTAGAGGAAGTGTCCCTCATATTTGAAGAGGGAGACCTTAAACCTAGAAGAAGGGAGGACTACAACCTGTGATGGTTTAAGGCTGACCACCAAGAATGGAATTCTTAATGCATTTCCCAGAACTCTACCAAAGCTGCCAAGAAGCTGAAGTCTTCTGCTAGAGGAAGTGTCCTGAATTCTTTGAAGAGGAAGAATATCAACCTCGCATGGATGGTTTAAGGCTGTTCACCAACCAAAGGCATGCTCATGGGCATATGTGTCTCTGGCTACAACTTTGAATCTGGAATGAGAGATTGTGGCTCAGGCTCACTTGAAGTGTTATCTCTGGCTACAACTCTGAATCTGGAACGAAAAGTTGTGGCTCAGGCTCGCTTGATGTGGCTTCGAAGCTTGTAGATGACCACCATTTCCCCCCCTGTCAGGTACAAGGTGAGATGATGGCGAAAATTCAACTGCAATTTTGTTCAATATTTGAGAACAAGTTCTGACATGCGACTTAAACATCTTCTTGGCTGTTGATGCCCATTGCCTAGAAGCGATCCATCCAAGATGAATCTTTGTTCTTGCAAGAGGCTTGTTTCTAAAGCATCTGTGTGAAGAATGGTTTTTCTGACCACAGTGCTTGCATGGGTGAAGATCGAAACAATGATCTTTCATATGGCCAACTTGATCACAATGTTGGCATTTTTCAATCTATTTTTGTTTCTCTAGAAGAGGAGTAGGATCTGGAACAGTTGAAGGTGAATTGTCATAAATAAATCCAACACTCTAAAATTTGATAGGCTTGGAGTAGTCTGGAATATGAAAGGACAAATCCTTGTCATATCCAAGAACTGTTATGTGCTTGTTATGGACAAGCTCTTCCCAAGGTCTAATGATGGGCTTGGAAAGTGCATGCTACATTTCTGCATCTTTCTACACATCTGCTCCTAAAATCGGTACTGCCTCTATAATTTCTTGTTGCTTATGTGATTTTATCTCAATTTTTTGAACAAAAACAAGTTCAAAATGACAACTCTTCTGTTGTAACTCATCTCACTATAGCTGAGATTCTAGTTGCATAAAATCAATCTTTTCTTGTGCATGATGCAAGCAAGTCTGAATATCAAAGAGAGCGTTTTTGCTGATTTTAACTGTGCTGTCATCAGTAGACACCATTAGTGTACTTAATAGCTCTAAGAACCTATTTAACATGGCCATTGTCAAAATTTTAAATTCCTATATCTGAATGTGATCCCAAAAGAAAATAGTACTCCCTTTGCTAAAGGAAGACATACCAGGGCTAAGAGTGTCAATAGAACTTACAGAAGGGCTATTATCAACACAAAATGTAAGTGTAGTGCATAACCTGGATATCAATAATAACAACAAGGTGCTATCCTTTTCAAAATAATACAAGGTCCAGCTTACAATGAATTTGTTTTAGTTGTTGAACGATTGTTGATATCTTAACTTATCTATCCATAATAGATGCAATTATATTGCACTCCACTCCTCGTAATAGGATGGTCACAATTGATCACTATAGTAGCATTCTCTAAACATAGTCGTGTCATAGAGAAGATAATTCCAAGGGTACCATAAATTACACAATCTCCAACATATACATATAATGGCCCTTAAAAGATATGCTCCATTCACCAAAGCATGAAAGGAAACCAACGCCCATCACTCGCACTCATGAAATTGTTAACACACCATTGCACCTTCAGGAATATCTTGCAAATAATTCAATACCAATGCATGCCCATCCTATTTTTTTGATGTCGATTCTACTTTCTCCAACAAGATGTCAATGTTTGTCTCAAATTTAAAGGACAAACAAAATTTTATTAGAGCCAACAGTCAGGCATGAACCCAGGTCCTTGTATTGCTACCAAGTCTCCTTCCAAATCATCACCTACACAATGCAGGCTAGGCCAAGTAGACCAAGCGCATGTAAATACAATGCTTCTGTTAGGATGATCAAATGCAACTACAAAATCTGGCCTTGGGCCAATTTCTATAGAAATGGATATGGGTTGTGAGACTGCATGAGTGGAAGTTGGTTTATGGATTCGACAACGTGAATTGTCAAAAACATTCAACAGTTAATGCCTACTCCTTCTCATAGTGTTGAATGGCTCCAAAGATACTCCTTATCCTCTATGAATTGAAATCTGGTTTCGTTAGTGCTGGATTATTCGATGCAACGATTGTGAAACAAATGCTACAAAATCCAGTGTGGACAACGCAAATTCAGATCGAGAGTTCGGGCGGTGGTTATGATTGTTGGATGAATCGCAAGACTCAAACGGGGTAACGCGACCACTCTGGTTCATGCAAAATGTTTCATCCATCACTAATTATTGTCTCGTAATCTCTGCATAGTTTTTCCTCCTCTTGCGCATCTATAATCTCTCAATCCTAACTAGCATTCCCATTGCCTTCCTATTATTTGTGCAAATGCAGAAGAGCCATCATTTGGTCATGTCCTGGTGGATTACCTTCGCATTCGTCGTGCAAATGTTGGATTATATTCTATCAGAAGAGTTGTTAGAAGCATTATGCTATTGAGTACTGGTGATTGGAGAGAGGGAGGATGTTATGCATAAGTTGAGATGTGGAGGCCGACTCTCAATAGGAGTGAGTAAGCCGAAAATGGGCTGACAATATCCAGAAACAAAGTTTTAGGAATAACGGTTTTGATTTCATGGCAAAAAACGGGAACCCTCATCGAGGCTATCCATGAGACCCAAGAGCCACAAATATTGCAAGATATTTATGCTAACTTTTAATGACTGTAAAATTCGCTGACAAATTCAGAAAATAGACTTGAAAGGGATGTCAGGACTAGAATATCCTCAACTTTCTCTGCGCACTTAACGCACCACCCAGGGGAAGATATATCACACCTAAAAGTAATTTAACACATATATTTTGGGTTGATCTCAATGGTGTATAAGGATATGAGAAGAAATATTACCGACTGAGGAAATTTAAATGGCAGGAACTAGTCTCTCTTATTATGGTAACTATGGTAACTACACCCCACAGCCAACACTGACAAACTTTCATGAGCACAAGGGATGACAAGCAGAAATTATAGGAGTTTTTAAATGTCACCGACGAGCAGAAAACTAGAGCGGATGGAAAAAATGAAATGCATAGAGAGGCCATCAAACTTGAGCATTGTTAGGTCCCTATATTACTAGTATAGTCCCTTATTGTTGTTAGTGTAACCCCCTTATTGTTATTATTGTACCCTTGTAACCCCCATTTTATTATTATTGTGCCCTTAAATTATTATTGTTAGGTCGGCTAGGATTACATTATGGCCCCATGGACTCCTATATATAGATAGGAGGTTTTGTAAATTGTATCATCCAAGAATTGTTCATTTATGTAATGTATTGGAGGTTTCCCCCTCGAAGTGGCTTATTTCTAAGGCGTTGATATCTCTTTTCTTCTATTTTTGGAGCTGGTTACACAACATTTGGTATCGGAGCTTTGGGATTCTAGGGTTTCGCTGCTCCAAACAGGTCATCGTGGCATTTTCGCTATAACTTTTTTTCTACGAAGCTTCAGAAGCTGAAATTTTTAGGGTGCGAAGCTGAAATCGTGAGGAAGGTTGTCTAAAAATTTCAGATCTTGGTTCGCAATATTTGAGGAGATATCATCTGTGGAAGTTAGGTATTGTTTCAGGCTCATAAACAGGTCATCGTGGCAATTGCGCTATAAATTTTTTTGTACGAAGTTTCAGAGTCTGAAATTCATATGGTGCGAAGCTGAAATCCTGAGGAAATTCTTCAAAAAAATTCAGAGCTTGGTTCGCAATATTTTTGGAGATATGATCTGTGGAAGGTAGTGCTTTTTCAGGCTCCTGAATTTCATCTCAAAGAGGTGATCGTGGGAAAAGTTCAATAACTCTCTCTCTGGGCATTGGATTGGAGTGCCGTAAAAAGTGGTCACAAGTACACAGACTTTAGTTTCTTGGCTATCAATTTTAGAGACAAAGGACAAAACAGTGGCACGTGGAAAGTCATATAAGTTCGCTCTACTGAACCAGTCCATAATTAGGTCATTGTGGGAGATTGGACACAACTTTGTCTTGGAGAATCCAAATCAGGTCAGACCTATGGCATTTGAAATCTAATTTATAGGGCTACGTTGGTACCAAAATTTATATATTGAAGAGCCGAAATCATAGAGATAATCCAATTTCAATATCAAGCTCCTCAAAAGAAAGAAAAAGGTGTGTATGTTTTTCCAAATTTCATAATTCTTGTTTGAAGAATCAATTTGAATTGATTCCAAGGGCATATTGTAGAATATATATCAGTATTGGGTTCTAAATAATGGCCCCAAGAAAGAATTCAACACCCATTAAGCCTTTAGAAGGTTCTACTATGACTCATGAAGACGAAGAATGGCGACATGACATATCAAAATTACAAGAGCAAGTGCAACAAATTTCACTCTCGCAAGGAACAAAAAAAAATGAAATGGAAGTTTTGAAGAAAGGCATGGAAACTAAGATGGACGGTTTGAAGAAAGGCATGGAAGCTAAGATGAATGGTTTGGAAGCTAAGATGGATGGCATGGAAGTGGGCATGGAAGCTAAGATGGATGACATGGAAGCTAAGATCGATGAAAAATGAAAGACAACATGGAAAACATGAAGAAGGATCTAAAAGTAGACATCAAAGGTTTGGAAAAGTTGATACAAGAAATGTTTCCTAATGGTGAAAATATAGTAGAGGAAACTCATGATGAGAACAAAATAAATGTTAATCGTGATTTCATAAACTCTACTGTTGGAGGGAAAAACCACCATATTCCAAAAATGGATATGAGGAAGTTTGATGGAAAGGATCCTGTAACATGGATACTACAGATGGAGCAATATTTTGATCTCCATAATGTGCAAAACACACAAAAGGTACGCATTGCGACTTTACATTTAGAACAAAATACATTTGTATGGTATCGATGGCTTTGCTCCCGTAAAAAAATTGTCACTTGGTCAATTTTTACGGAGGAAATGATAGCACATTATGAGGATACAAAGAGCAACACCTTCTTTAGACAATTGATAAATCTCAAACAAAAGGGTTTAGTGGGGGAGCACATTGAGGACTTCCAAAAATTGAATATAAGGGTAACTGATATTCCAGAGGAACACAGGATTGATCTCTTCATAGGCACTTTAAAGGATAAAATACAACATGAAGTTCGCGTTTTGGAACCAGATTCATTGGAGAAGGCATTCAGGTTGGCAAGAAAAATTGAATCTAAAGTTATGGCGACAAGGAAGCCTACCACTCACTTCTATAAAGAAGGAAGTGTTGCTACATCTAGATTTCCACAACCTACAAGGTTGACACCACAACAATTGGAAGAAAAAGAGCAAAAGGGCTTTGCTACAGTTGTGATAGCAAATACACTAAAGGTCATAAGTGTGCTGAGCAGAAATTATTTTACATAGATTGTGAAGAGGAAGAAGAAAATGAACAAGAAGAGGATATAAACCAAGAACCAACCCTAGAAGAGGAAGAAATGAATCCGACCATATCGTGTAATGCATTGGTAGTAATTACCACTCCTCAAACTCTCAAGATAGAAGGACAAATCAAGAAGAAAAAGGTAATAGTGTTGATTGATTGAGGTAGCACCCATAATTTTATTCATTGTAAGGTAGCCAAGGAATTAAATTGTTTCCTATACCCAGCACCAGAATGTCAAGTGATGGTTGCAAATGGAGGAACTATAAATTGCTCTAGAAAATGCCATAATATCGAGCTAACCATGGGGGAATATGTATTGACTAGTCCAATGCTTTCCATTCCTATGGGAGGTGCTGATGTTGTACTAGGAGTACAATGGTTACAATCTTTAGGGATGGTAGCTTTTAATTTTCAAGAAATTTTCTTGAAATTTTTTTCAGAAGGAAAGGAAGTTGAATTACGAGGTATTGCAGGGAAGCCAGGAAGGATAATAAGCTCTAATGTCATGACAAAGCTTCTAAAGAAAGAACAACGAGGCGTAATTGCACAATTATGCTCACTAGAAATTCCAACATCAAAATCATCTATTCCTGCAGATCTCCAACAAGTCTTGGACAATCATTCCAAGGTGTTTGAAACTCCCAAAGGACTCCCACCTATTCATGATCATGATCATGCTATTCATTTGATTCCAGGAAGTGTTCCTCCAAACATCGGGCCTTATAGATATCCTTACTTCCAAAAGAGCGAAATTGAACGTATGATTGCAGAAATGTTAGAGGCGGGTATAATTCAACCTAGTCAAAGTTCTTTCTCTACTCCTGTAGTATTGATACACAAGAAGGATGGATCATGGCGAATGTGTCCAAATTATAGGGAGCTCAATAAGCTCACCATTAAAGACAAATTTCCCATTCCTGTGATTGATGAATTATTGGATGAATTACATGGAGCAATTTATTTTACCAAGTTGGATCTTCATTCAGGATATCATCAAATTAGAATGAAGACTGAAGATATTCCAAAAACAACATTTCGAACTCATGAGGGTCATTATGAATTTTTGGTCATGCCTTTTGGCCTTACCAATGTACCTTCTACATTTCAAGGGTTGATGAATTCCATTTTCAAACCCTTCCTTAGAAAATTTGTGCTAGTATTTTTTGATGATATACTAATCTACAGCGGGTCTTGGAAGGATCATGTTGAACATGTTGACAGGGTGCTCAAACTATTGCAGGAGAAACAATTATATGCAAAAAAGTCCAAATGTTTCTTTGGAGTACAAGAGGTGGAATATCTGGGTCATATTGTATCTCACGAGGGTGTTAAAGTGAACCCTAACAAAATTAAAGCCATTAAGGAATGGAAAGTTCCCACAACCATAAAGCAGTTGCGAGGATTTCTCGGGTTAACAGGGTATTATCGCAAGTTTGTTAAGAATTATGGGAGAATAGCAGCACATCTAACAACATTATTGAAGAAAGATGCATTTTCATGGACTCCTGAAGCAACTAAGGCCTTTGAACATCTTAAAGAGGCAATGTGCCTAGCACCGGTCTTAGCTACGCCAGACTTCACAAAAACCTTTATTGTGGAATGTGATGCCTCAGGAAATGGAATTGGTGCTGTTTTAATGTAGGAAGGAAGACCCATTGCTTTTGAAAGTTGTCCGATCAAAGGAAAGTATTTATAGAAACCTATTTATGAGAAGGAAATTATAGCAATAATGCATGCACTAAAGAAATGGAGAACTTACCTAATGGGAAGACACTTCAAGGTAAAAAATGATCATGATAGTCTTAAACACTTTTTGGAACAAAGACTATCTTCAGAAGAGCAGCAAAAATGGGTCACGAAGATGTTGGGTTATGACTTTGAAATAATATACAAAAAAGGGAAGCTAAATGTTGTTGCAGATGCACTCTCAAGAAAGAATGAAGAGGTGGAAGCATTGCTTTGTGCCATTTCTATTATCCAACCAGATTGGATAACCGAAGCAAGAGATGAATGGAAGAAGGACAAAGATGTATGGACACTCATTCAAAAGTTGCAGCAAGATCCTAGTGCATCTGATACATTTAGTTGGAAAAATGACTCCTTATGGTACAAAGATCGCTTATATCTTTGTAAGAATTCCCAACTAAAACAAAAGATTCTTCTGGAATTGCACACTTCTCCTTTAGGAGGACACTCAGGATTTTTAAAAACTTACCACAGGGTGAAGAAAGAATTTTTTTGGGATGGCCTTATATCTGATATTCAAAATTTTGTGGCGGAATGTTTAGTTTGCTAGCAAAATAAAGTGGACACAATTAAGACCCCGGGACTTCTACAACCTTTATCCATTCCAAGTCAACGTTGGGAGGAGATTTCAATGGATTTTATCACAGGTTTACCTAAGTCCGAAGGAAAGAGTGTCATCATGGTGGTAGTTGATAGACTTGCCAAGTATGCACACTTTTGTGCATTATCTCATCCATTTAAAGCAAGTACAGTTGCTACTACATTTATGGATAGAATTCAAAAGCTACATGGAAGCCCAAGGGTTATTGGGAGCGACAGAGATCCCATTTTTACTGGAAATTTTTGGACGGAGTTATTTTCTTGTTTGGGTACTCAATTAGCTCATAGCTCATCTTATCATCCTCAATCTGATGGTCAAAGTGAGATAGTAAATAAATGTTTGGAAGGATATCTTCGTTGTTTTGTATCTGATAAACAAACACAATGGGTCAAGTGGTTACCTCTTGCTAAATGGTGGTATAACACTTCCTTCCATACTGCAGCAAAAATGACCCCATTTATGGCACTTTATGGATATCATCCACCATCCATCACATCATCTTTGAGGGAAAATTCGAAGGTTCAAGCAGTGGAAGATCACATCGAGCATCAGCAAGAAGTTCTCCAACTCTTAAAGGATAACCTGAATTTGGCACAAAATCGAATGAAACAACAAGCAGATCAACATCGTAGCGAGAAAAGTTTTGATGTAGGAGATTGGGTATTTTTACGGCTACAACCATACAAACAAATGTCCCTCAAGCAAGCAAAGAAGGATAATAAATTATCGCCAAAGTACTATGGTCCTTACGAGGTGTTGCAAAAGATTGGTACTATGGCATACAAATTGGAGCTTCCTGCTTCTTCGCGAGTACATCCAGTTTTCCATGTTTCATGCTTAAAGAAGGTTATAGGTGAAAATCTTCCAGTTCAAACAATATTGCCAGAACTTGATGAGGAAGGAAAAATCATATTGGAACTAGAAGCGGTCACGGAAACAAGAACTCGACAACTACGGAATCGATCAATTTCAGAGTATCTCATCAAGTGGAAGAACTTACCCACTGAAGATTCTACATGGGAGGATAAGAATTTTATATAGAAGCACCCAGAGCTACTCAAGTGTTGAGGACAACACTTTTTTGAAGGAGAGGGGCATGTTAGGTCCCTATATTACTAGTATAGTCCCTTATTGTTGTTAGTGTAACCCCCTTATTGTTATTATTTTACCCTTGTAACCCCCATTTTATTATTATTGTGTCCTTAAATTATTATTGCTAGGTCGGCTAGGATTACATTGTGGCCCACTAGGATTAAATTATGGCCCCATGGACTCCTATATATAGAAAGGAGGTTTTGTAAATTAGATCATCCAAGAATTGTTCATTTATGTAATGTATTGGAGGTTGCCCCCTCGAAGTGGCTTATTTCTAAGGCGTTGATATCTCTTTTCTTCTAATTTTGGAGCTGGTTACACAACAACCTTCCACACCTACTCGTTGAGGATTAGGTGTCCAACAAAGGATTTTGAAAAAAAACAAAAAGGAAACTCCATCATGTCCCTTTTCGTAAATCGTCTCTCGAATCTGAAAAGGTAGAAAACAATATTCTAGAGAACCTCTTGACCATGTTCAATCAAGGTACTCCTTTTTTGTAAATAGTAAATCTCAGCTCGAAAAAGAGGTAAAATTATACTGATATCACGTCAATTCATTCACTTTAACGAGTTCTTAATAACAAGTACTCGACAATATTTTCATTTTTTGAGAGTCAGAAAAGAGCTGAAAGTTGACTCTAGGGGGGTTCCTTTTTCGTAAATGTTTACTGAGCCCGAAAAAGATATAAAATACAACTCATTTACATTAGAAATAATCACCAACAGTGTGAAAATCCCATTACTACACAAAAACGGCAAACATAACTGATATCGAGGAAAAAAAAAATATTAGCAATTTTTTTTTGAAAAATCTATAAATAGAACAAAAAGTAAATTCATTTTCACCTTGCAATTTTGAAAAGAGTGTTTTTTTCCATTTTCCCTCCGGGTTTCAAATCAGTGGTGCGGCCGATCTAGGACACAATTCATCGATCTGTCAGCATCAAGTAAGATCTCTAAGCCTCCTCTTCATTTTAATTCAATTCATTTATCATTTAGTTTTCAGAAATATGGAGATTGGGGGAAGGATTTCAAACTTGAAAATAGCCTGCGACCAATGCAATTTCGAGCTAGGTCGCATTTAGCCTGTTAGGGCAGTGCACCACTAGTGGCGAATTAATTTGGACAGTCGCGATGGTCGGGGGAAGGATTTTGAAACAAGAAATCCGACCTTCTCTATGGATAATTTCCAAAATTACTACGGTGAAATCTTCTAAAATTCCATTTAAACATGTTTTGCAGGTGTTTTCCTCAGAGATGTCGATCGAATGGAAAGAACGATGCCACGAGGTGGAAGATTCAAGACCACTAAGCATTGCAAGACCAAAATTGCGTCAATGCATTGTGAAATTGCGGTTTGTTGAAATTATTTCAAACATTCGAGCTGAGAACTCAGTTATAGTTGCTCCAATATTTGATTAGCATATGGGATGTGAACCGACATATATTCATCATCGGGGACCAAGAATTGGAACTAGGTGTGATGGACATATGTTTCATCACTGGTTTTTCCAAGAGAGGGGGGAGAATCCAACTCTCCGGAACTCACACAAGGGGTGAAATTTCATCTATCAGAGTGCTTCCTTTGCACACAATTCTATGACCGTATGCCTCTGGAGGTGCAGAGTAATCTTATCAAAGGTAGCATACTCTAGAATGCCTCTTGTAAGGCCAACCAAGTTCTGCTCTAAATCAACTAGTGTATATGCTCCCTTCTCATAAGGAGCATGCTCTACCAGGTAGGATACCATCCGCGCAATCAATGACATGTCGGGAAGTCTCTGAGGATCCATATCTGAAAAAACATCATAATTTTACGTTTCATAATACATAACAAAAACATTCAAAAAGTAAAAAAATGTTAAAAAACAATTTTTACCTACATCGGTCCACTGTGTGCCTAGTGGAATTTGAATTGGTCAAGTCGCCAGTTCTGTTGTCAATATAAATCCCCTTTGCGGACATAGACGATCTCTCTAGCCCTAGAATGGGTCTAGCAACACGAGATAATTTCTAATGCAAATCTCTCTTAAATAACATTTACAATGCGACAAGAAAAGAGACAGAAGTACCGTTTTCCTAACGCTACGCTTGAACCCATTGATGATGACCTTGATCCACGATCCTTTTAGGATCGCTCCCTACAAATGATGACATGCAAATACCTGTGGATGATCAAGATGAAACAAAAAACATAATACAATACATAATAATCAAAAACATTATCTAGCAAATCAAAGAGTACCAGAATATTTGCATAAATGAATAGACAAATATAGAAAGTAAACATCAAATGTTATTATTGATAAATATAGAAGGAAGAGCTTACAACCTAGGCCTTGATGTTGGAGGCCTCCTTTGGTGAAAATCAGATTCCTTCACCGAATCTCGAAAGCATTCCTTCTCCTGAACACTTAGGTGTTATCACAATGCTAGGATGCAAGGGATCGAGAGTTCAAACTAGCCTGATAATGACCAACCAAGCTCTAAAATTGTGGGAATGAGGGATATGAATTTAGAGGAAGGGAGAAGAGGACGGGAGGCCGTGAAAGGAGGATTAAGGTCCACTTTCTAAGGGATAAACTCCCATGGATGAGATCAAATCTCTAAAATCAGAGAGCTCAACCCTATCACCACTATTTAACAACCAACTCGCCACACTGGAACTTCTAGAGGTCAAAGATTCTCCTCCATTTGAGGAAAAATTGGCAGGAAGGGATCAGCATGATTTTCCAAGAATAAGGGTGTTGGCAGCTCTAAGCCATAACTGTGAATATGACATCAGTGTGAGCATGGAACTAGGAAAAGCACTGACCCAGGAAACTAGGAATTTGACCAAGTTTCTTCAATAATCTTCCAAGGAAGTTTTCGTTGAATCTTCAGGGGATGTCTTAACATATTTATTCATGTTGGAAACATTGCACATGATCTGACATGCGGAATTTCAGGATTATGGATGGGAAAATGAGCATGGTGAAAAATTACTATGTAATAACGTGCTCTCATAAGAAGCGTAGCGTGGTCTTTGAGAGGGAGTTTGGAGGCCTTCCTAGAGGATTTTTGGGCTTCAAGTGGTATGGCTGGAAATATTAGGATGTCTTATACACAATGGAGTCATCAAGCACTGCAAACCCCTGCTCCAAACCCCTAAAAATTTGACTTGAATACAACATGTCCAAAAGTACAGAAAATGACCTGGAGCAATTTTATTTTTAGAATTTATCTCAAATAATAACACCTGTGCATAAACTGAAGGAGGTTTTTTCTTGTTGGCCTATGATTGACAAAAAAATATTTTACTTTTTTCAAATTCATTTTAATTTCTTACGAAAGTAAATTTGAAGTAGGATTGTCCCTGTGTGCAATGTAAACCCTAGAAAATGATCACGAAGCTCTAAAAATGATACCATGGGTCCAATTTGGCTCAAATTTGGAATGATGACCTCCCTTATGGTACTTTCTCTTCTCACCTTCCATGATTTTTATCAGCAAAAAGAAACCCTAGCTTGATATGAATGAAAGGATGGGTGAAAACCAGGAAAACAGGGGAAAATGGGGAAACAAGTTTAGGGAAGGAAATGGAAGGGAAAGGAGTTAGGGAAAAATCTGAAAAAATTAGGGGAGATAGGGTGGTGTGTTAGAAACATATTATAGGTGGAATTTTTGGAAATGGATAAGGGAAAGAGGGAAAAAGGGCCTAAACACAGAGTTGACCTAGTATCTTTGCAAAAGCGTAGTGAGAACTAGGGTTTGAGTGAAAATGATAGTTATGAGAGGTATGAGTGATATGTAGTGATTTGGTAAGGTATATGATTGATGTGTGAAGGTTTTTATGTGATGAAACTAGAGGTTTTCCAACTAAAACAATCTAAACATCAATGGAACCAAAAACGTAGTTGAAAACCCTAGAAGAGGGAATCCACCCTTCACTGAAGAAATTGAGCTAAATGAATTGTGAGGGATGAATTACTGACTTAGGAGCACTTGAACCTTGAGAAATGTTGAATTAACCCTTCTCGTTTCTCCTTTGTTTTTATTTTCTAATTTGCTAACTCCCAATGAAGGTGATTTGAATGGTGAAAATGACTCTTATTCGCCTTCTTCACATGACATGATTAGCATTATGATAGTGAAACAAAAGAAACCTAGACCATGATCTAGATGAAGGTATGTTGACTGATCTATGACCCTAGGTGATGATGAATGAAATGACCTTGAATTTGATAATGACCATGAATGGTTGAAGGGAGAAGAATCAAACCAAGACAACATTTCAGTGAACAAATTTTTATTTGAGAATTTGTTTTAAAACATGAAATTTTGACCAAGGACCACTACCAAATAAACCTGAAAGAGAATATTTGATCACTGAACATTTAGAAAATAACACAACGACTTGTTTTGCGCAACGTGGCATGATTTTTTCAGTTCGTGGGTCGACATAGGTAATTTAATGGTTTGACAAATTGCACTTGAACCAATGGGAATCTTGTCGGTGCAGGGAAAATTTGTTGCCCCATGTGGCCGAAAAAGGCAGAATTTGGAGGGATAGGAGGTGGGTGCGATTTGGAGGATAGTTAGTAGGAAAACTTCTCTGGAGCATAACTCATTCAATTTTCGACATTTTTTAGTGTAGAAAGAGCCCAGCTAGGGGTTTTTTACTGTTATGGAGCCATTGGAGATATTTTTTTTTCATTATGAGCACTATAAATTGATGTAAACACGTATTTTTTAGCATAATTAAAGAGTCCCAACATTGGAAGTTGGACCCGGAAATGTAGCCCAAGAGGGGTGAACTCCTTCATCATTGGTTGTCTTGTGTATGTTGTTATGATACTATTGTCTCCATTATTTTCTGCAAAACTAAGTTAAAAATCATGTTTATGTGTTAATGTATTTGACATAATTACATAAAAAAACCTAAACATTTCACTTGCAAACTTTATCATAAACCTTCAGGTTCGCATTTACAGATCACTCAAATATTCACATGTGGATAACCTGGTTAGAAAATTGAATTCAGAATTTGATGGAGATAAGGAAAATGGAGTGTCTACTTTAGGCTATGTTATGAGTCTTGGATCAAGAGGTATCTCTTAGAGGTCACATAAACTCTTAGTTCCAAAGATTCCACAATAGAGGTGGAATGTGTGGAAGCTACAAAAGAAACCAAGGAGATTATGTGGCTCAAGAAAATTCTTGAAGATATACAAGAGAAACAAGTGAACTTTACTCCCATTTTGACTGGTAATACTTCTACAATTAAATTTTCCAAGGATCCAAAATTTCATGATTGAATTAAACTTATCAACACAAAGTATCTTTTTATTTGATATCATGTCGAGGCCAAGAATACTCATATACAACATTGTTCCACAAATAAGAAAATTGCAGACATCTTCACAAAATCACTCGAGAGGGAAAAGTTTGAAAGACACAAAATGATTCTTGCACTCAAGAACACCCCTTCAGATTAGGGGGTGGGGGGAGTGTTAGAAACCTAGTTCTCTTGGATTTGGAGATCAAATTGTAAATATGTAAATAGAGGAAACAACGAAGAGTTAGAATAGGAAACAATATTGGAATATGAAACATAAAGGTCACACCTCTTCATGTTATATATTGTTGTTTTCATTAATACAAATCAATAAACTCAAGAGTTATTTTCCTTGGATTAAAAACCTCAAACAAGTCTTCTAATTAAAGGTTATGGAAGTTTCAAATTATGATACGTTTTAAAATCTTAATTTTGAGGTTATCCTATAGTTGAACCTTGCACTTTATGTAACTTTGATTTTTTTGTAGCATGGTCTAAATTTTTTTCTAGAAGAAGCTTTATATGTCTTGTTTTCAATTATATAGTTTGACTAAACTTTGGTGCACCAAAGAAAAGTTGTAGTAACTTTTCTACAACTTTTTGATCTTTTCCCTTTAAGGAGAGAGAACTTGTATGACTTGTTGTATATGATGAATCGTTATTTTACTATATTTTGCTACACTCTTTTCTTTATTTTAAAATTCCTTTTCGGTTAACCATCCTATATTAATCCTTTTTAATGCTCAAAACCATGATCTAATATCAAAGTATTTTCCATTATATTTCTTAGTATTTCATTGAATTATGATTAGCATTTGGGAGAATTAGTGTATGATGTATTTACTTTGGAAACAATGGCTCATGTGTAGACAAGTTTTTATAAGGTATCACTTCATGTTCTTATGCCATGGGCCCACAAGCTACAAGATTAAAGAAAATTCAAGTCAATGGTGAAAAATATTTATAAATCCATGTGTTGTAGATTTAGCATGCTAAGAAGGAGGAAATTCAATACCACAAATCATATGGCTACTTGGGGAAAACAATAAAACATATATTGCATGGTTTTAATTCCAAAATATAGATTTCTATGTGCCCATGTGTGCATATTCATTTTTATTATATATTTAAAAGTCTCCCATGTATATACCATGGATCCATGGAGCCCAACAACATTAATAAGTATTTTTTAACACATTTTGAACAATTTTTTATAATGCACGTGACTTATTTCAAATTTGACAATTAGTGACATTCCAAAATATGTTGCGAATTAGCATTAAATTTGGAACTATTTGTGTTATTATAACCACTTGGGAATATTTTTAACCTCAAGTGTATCTATATTTAGATATTTTTTGTAACCACTTGAGAATAATTATGAGATGGATCTATATTTAGATATTTGTTGTAACCATTTGAGAATATATTATCCTCAAGTGGATCTATGTTTATATATTTGTTATCTCTATTTCAAGCAAACTCATGTATAAAAGAGAGTGTCATCTCCATTCCAAAGGGAGGTAGTTTTAGATCACATAGTCCAAACTATCATGGCATAGAATTGAAATTCATGAGACTTTGCTCCAATACAAATTGTCATTTTCATAGTTTATTCATGGTGTGTCATTTGGTTTGAGTTGTGCCACTATAGTTTCGCTTCAATGCCTTGTTCTGAGAGGTAGAGCTCACTCCAATAGATTGGAGCATTGTATAATTATGAAACATTAATTTTGTTTGTGTATTGATGCATCTTTATTTCCCTTATAGTTAATTTATTTTTATTAATCTATGGTTTATGCAAGTGTGTTTCCTTTTTGCAATATCATTTCAATTCCTAGATTAGTTTCTATCAAAAATTTTCAACAATAAGAGATATGATTTATGGAAATAGGAAGAGCCTAAATCATTTGAGGATATTTCCTGGCGACAACAACATTCCCATTAACATGATTGGTGTTCTGGCACATGATAATTTCCAAGAGTGATTGACCTAGATTTGGATTTATGAAGTGTGGTGATGTAATTTCCTTTGTGTATAAGCATATTAAAAAAATAATGAAAGTTAAGAAATTGTGACCAATAGATATAGTGAACAACATCTCACAAGTACATTGATAATACGGGTTAATGATATTAAATGCACAAGTGTTCCTGGTCCAATAGAAAACATAAATAAACACTACCAGTAAGTCCAGTTTTTTATTTGAATTTGAATTTTGGACCCAAAACACTATTATCTATTTTTTATCCCATGCAACTAGTGGCATTAAATTTGAATATTGATTGGATAAAATATATTTGTTTAACAAGAACGTTTATTTGCGACAAGTTTCAAGACTAGTAAAAAACCTTATCTTTCATATAGCATATAAATTTGAAATTATAGTGGACGAAACTCTAAAATTTTGAAGCAATGTACTTCGCTATGTTCTCTAAATACAATGGAAATTTTGTCGCTTGAAAGTTCTCAAAAAAATGTTAGGGAAAAAAATAGTAGGATGCGTCATTTTGAAGGAGCCAAACCAAGGACTATATGCTTTGATACTAAATATAATGGATCAAATACCCCAAATAACATAAAGGAAAAAATAATAAGTAAGTCCACACCTTTAAAATGAGATAAAGTCAATGAATAAGAAGCCATTTGGAGGAGCCAACCTTGTTTTACGATACACCAAATGCACACAACAAGATGTTTATTATGCACAAGTATATATCTCCATGCATTTTCTTTATTCATCCATGTGCCTCCATACTAGTTTCCTTTACGATCCATGTTGATCCATAATAAGTTTGTTGATGCTCATGCCCTTGTCTTGATAAGTGTTGTTTCTATAAAATAGGGTTCTTATATGAAGAAACAACAAAAGTGGATTTATAATATCCAAGAATAGGATTTGAAACCATTTATAAGAAGGGTAAGAAAAATATTGTTGTTGTTTCATTATCTTAGTCTGATGAGACACCTGCATTTCACACCATCTGAATTAGCTAGTATACTTGGGTATAAGGGGTCCTCATGACTACATTTTAGATCCCATTATAATGCAGTGTCAATAGCCAAATCTTGATAACAAGAAATCTCAACCTTGGACTATCCATAATGTTCTTATACTTTTTAAAATTTGGTTATATTCTAGGCCTAAATCTCTTTGTATTACACAAGCTCTTCAACATGGATGTGCCTCTCCTTCACTTTGTCATATGGGTTCAAAAAAAAATATTGGAATGTGTCAACTAAATTTCAACAACCAAAACTGAAGTTTCATTTTCAGTGATTTGTTGCTAAGTGTGACACCTGCTAGTGCAACAAGGTGGAAAATTTTTGTTTTCTCTGTATTCACTAGATTAATCCAATCCCAAACCAAAACTAGGAAGATGTATCTATGGGCTTCATACCAAGTCTACCACTCTCTAAAAATAAGGGTGATATATTCATGGTGGATGATTGTCTAACAAAGTATTCCCATTTCAATCCATTAACCACCAAATTTGCAACATTAGAGATTAACAATGTAAACTGTGAAACAAGAACTATAAACTCAAAACGAGAACTCTAGCCAGAAAACCCCCAAAAAACGTGAAAAACAACCTAAAAAATAAAAATGTTAATGCTAGAATAACAAATTTCTTTTTGGTAGATTTTCAACACTTTTTTAAAAATGGCAGTAAAAGGCAATAAAAACTATTTTTTTTGTGCAAAATACACCCTATAAACAAAAAATTTTGATGTTGGAATAATGTCTTAAAAAAATCCAACATAAAAAAATGTAAAAAAAAAAAACAAAATTAAATTATAAAAGATATATATATATATATATATTGGGATATGGGTTTTAAGTACTTGGGTGTCATTTTAAAACCAAACTCTTATTGTTTCAAGGACTGGTTATGGCTTTACCAGAAAGTTGAAAAATGAATATCTCATTGGAAAAATCGTTTTCTTTCACGGGGAGGTCTCTTGGTTCTTCTTAAATCAGTTCTCCAAAGCATTCATGTGTATTGGGCCACCGTCGCTTCTATCCCTAAAGGTATCCTTCACAAAATTCGGAAGAAGTGTTTTTCTTTCCTTTGGACTGCTAGCAAAAGAGCTAAAGGTATACTACTGGTTAAATGGTCGGCAATGACACACCCTAAAGATTTAGGTGGCTGGGGCATAAAAGATCTCCCATCTTTCTATCTCTCCCTCGCTACTAAATCTTTATGGAGATTAACTGAATGCCCGAATTCTCTATGGAGCAGAGTATTATGTGCAAAATATTTCCTGGGGAAATCTATTATTTCTTGGTTCAGAAACCCAAATAAATCCCACAAAAATGCGTCCATTGGATGGAAGGCTTTGGTATTGGCCTTCCCTTTCGTTGGACAGTGGTTAGCTTGGAATATTGGAAATGGAAAATCTATAAAAATCGGCATGGATCCTTGGGTAGGGTCTGGAAATAAATTTCTTCTATCTGAAAGGCTACGCTCTACCCTTAAAGATAAAAACATCCTTACTATTGCAGACGCAGTAGTGTCCTTGCCACAAAGATGGGGATCTGTGGGATGGAGAGATGCTAATTCCTTAGACCTTCCTCCACCTCTGGATGTTGAGTGGTCCACGTTTATTGCTCTGCTTGTAAACAATTTTATTTACATTGAAGCTGATGCTGAGGATTCGCTGGTGTGGACTAAGAATAGTGTGAATGGCGCATACACAACAAAATTGGGTTACAGAGTTGTGATAGAAGAAACAACCAACGAGGTTCCTATGTTATGGAGTACTCCCTTATGGAAAGCCCAAGGCCCGTTAAAAGCTAAATTAGTGATGTGGCTCTCACTAAAAACCATCTCCTTACCTGGGACAACCTTCAACGGAGGGGATGGGAAGGGCCGAGTTGGTGCTCCCTGTGTGGCAATGTAGCAGAATCTGTTTCTCATATTGTTTACTCTTGTTCTTATGCAGAGTCCGTTTGGAATCACTCTTCTTATTCAATTTCTACTTCTCATATGCCATGGATAGATTCCTTCAAATCCAGGATGAAGCAGTTGTGGAATGAGCCTGGGGTAAAATCCTTTTCTGTATTTCCTGCATTTTTCACATATGGCATTTGGTGGGCTAGAAATATGGCTATATTCAACGAAAAAATCATTCCTGAAGAATTGACATTAGCTTTAATTGTTCAGTGGGCAGCCGACTATCATTGTGCACCCAAGCCTCCCAGGATTCGTAGTGTGGTACCTCCAGTTATTGATCAAAGCTTCTCATGGGCTTTTCTTGATGGTGCGAGCCAAGGCTCTCCTTCATTGACTGGTGCAGGAGTTGTTCTTCATATCTCCATGGTTTCAAAATTCTATATCCTTTTTGCGCCAGGCCAGGGTTCAAACAACAAGGCTGAGCTTGCATCTTTGTGGGCTGTCTTGCATGTGGCTAATTACAAATCTGTTACTTCTCTCCAATGCTTTGGAGATTCAAAAATGGTAATAGACTGGGCTCTTCACAAGTCACAAATCCACTCTCCTCACTTGCAAGCCATTCTTCGAAGTATTCGATGCCTTCATCAATCATTTCTCTTTCTCTCTTTCAAACATGTGTACCAGGAATTAAATTCAGAAGCTGATGGCCTGTCAAAAGAGGCACTCACTCTTCCTCCAACACTAAAAATTGTAGATCTTTCTTCCAACACGGAAGAGACTCTCCTGGTTTAAAAATCAGAAGGCAAGGAGGTTTTCCTTTTGCGGCCATTATGGAAATTCTGTTTAATCAGTATATGTATAAAAAGCTCCAGTTCAGAGTGATAATGAAAAGAAACGAAGGACGGGTGATATCACGGAAAAGATATGTATAAGATACTTTCCTATTTTTCAGAATATCAGCTCTAATAGAGCATTTTTCTGCATTGATCACTTTTGCAACACTCTTATAAAAAATAGAACATTCAACTCATGGAACATTTGTATTAACTTCCTCGAAGGGGTTAGTCTGTTATTTCATATATGAAATAAAGATTTTTTTCCATGGATATATATATATATATATATATATATATATATATATATATATATATATATATATAAGAAAAAAATTTAAAAAATTAACAAAAAAAAAGAAATATATATATATACTAGATATATTAATTCAGGCTTTTGTGATCCATTTATGAATGTTGAGAGATCTTTCGATAAAAATCACATAAATGAATTTTGAGTCGATGTGTTTCGAACCATCTAGTGTGGTACATCTTTAGGACAAGACGGAGAACAATATCATGTCATTAGATTAAATAGATGAAGAGAGTTTTTTTCTAGCCATTAGAATATAACAACTAGTTTTGACTAAAAAGTTATCATTAATTAATCAATAAGTTCTAATTAAAATAAAGTAATGGATGGGAATTTATTTATTTATTTACTTATTTATTTATTTATTTTGTCTAGAGGAATCGGCAATGGAGGAGGTATCGTACTCGCATAACACAGGGTCAAATCCCCCTGGCTACCACTATACCCCTAGCGGAGAACGCGAGGCCCGCATGAACGCTTCCCGGGTTATTGACTGAGGTGAGGGGTTGAACTCGTGACCTGCTTAACAGCACGAACGCCTTAACAGAACGTCCATTGACCACTAGGCCAAGCCCCACGGGCTAATGGATGGGAATTAACTGTAAATAAAGAAATAAATTAATTCTATTAATATTACTATTTTAATCAAAATGAAGGTCAATAATAATAAGGTTAAACTTAATTTTTCTAAACAATAAAACTGCAAAATAGTAAGAAGGAAATGAAAATAAATAATAAATCAACAAACAAAAATAATAAGGTCAAATTTAACTATTCTAAGCAATAAAACTAAAAATAGTAATACGAAAATGGAAAAAATAAAATAAATAAAATATTAATATAAATCAAGATAATGAATTAACTCAATTTTATTATTTAAATCCAAAAATTAAAATAATATGGTGAAAGAAAAAAGAAAAAAGAAGAAGAATAGTAAATCAATAACAAATAAAGGAATACAAGAAATTATAATTAAAAATAATAGCAGTAATACTAATATTGATATTAATATTAATATTAATAAATAAATATTATAAACATTTAGGAATGCAAGGTAGGGACCCAACACCTCCTAATACTCCAACCATCATCTCTATTCAGATTGATAGGCCTACTTTCAATTTCCAAGGCCTTCCTAAACTTACGATGATGAAAATGATCAATCCTTGCAATGACCATCGCCTCTTCAATGAAGATGTGATGTTTTTTCTTTTCCACATGTTCTGTCACAGTGGAGGAGCAGGACCCTCCATGTTTGATGTCAGTTGTGTGCTCACGAATCCTCTGATTAATTAAGTAGCCAGTTTCAGCAATTTATGGAGTCCCACAAGAGCAAGGGATGACACAATCACCTTTCCCATCTTTAGGATTCATAGGGTCCTTCACTGATCTTAGGGAGATTCAATATTTTTTAGGGCCTAAGTGTCGAAGGAACCTGATGTTTTTTTAGGATATTAGCAATATTGTCTGTGGTTCCTTGGATAAATGGAAGATGAACCCCTGAAAACTGATCTTTAAGGTTTTTTTTAATCCTAGGACCTTTTTCAGCCTTAAGAAGGCTCTAAGAAATTGGCGCTTACTATAACCATTCTTATTTAAAAAACTAAGGAGATGGGTTTTTTCATCATTGAGGTGGTTTTCATGAGAAAATCGTAACACCCGAGTGGCTAAGGTGTTGAGAACACCTAGCTTTTGAGCGGGGAAATGATCAGAGTTTGCATGAAGATATTCTTCGGGGTGATTTTTCTTTCGAAAAACTTGGTGGGAGAAAGAACCATCAATATCTCTTTGAAATAAGAACATCGAGGAAAGGGAGGTTGCCATCAATTTCACATTCCACAGTAAACTTTATGGAACTGGATTCATTGTTAAGATGCTGGAAAAAGAGCTCTCACTTTTCTCAACCATGAGACCAGATGACACAAATGTCATCCACAAACCTTTTCCAAAGCTTAGGATGGAAAAGAGATGAGGAAAAGGCCTTAGATTCAAAGTCACCCATAAAAATATTAGCCACTGTTGGGGAAAGGGGGAAACCAATGGAAACACCACAAGTTTGTTCATAAAATTCACTTTCAAAACTGAAGAAAGTAAAAGTAAGACAAATTTCAACCAAATAAGTTGTATTTGGGCCTGTAATGCACTTGATGACTTCAATGGCCTAGTTAATGGGGATATTAGTGTACAAGGAGACCACATCTAAACTCACCAAATTATCACCAGGATCCATCTTTATATCCTTTAATTCGTTGACAAACGAAGATGAATCTTTGACAAAGGATTCAATCCGACCAACAAGAGGTTTTAACTTATTAGTTAAAAACTTAGCAAGAAGATAGGTCAACCCTCCAATGGTGTTTACAATGGGACACAGAGGGCCCCTTCCATATGGATCTTTGGAAGACCATAAATCCTAGGAGTGAGAGGACTACTCTCAATCAACTTATGGCCAAGGGAGCTAACAATGCTACTATATTTTATGGCTAGAGCAACTGTTTTAAAAATATTCTTTAAGGGATTCTTATTAATTTTTCTACAACTCTCATTATTAAAAATATGATCTAACATTTTTGTTTGGTAATATTCCTTATCTAAGATAATGAAAGCTTCCCCTTTGCTATCTTTAGTAACAACAATGTCCTTGTTAATATTCAAAGCTCTGAGAGCCTCAAACTCAAGTTTGCAAAGGTTGTTCTGGGGGGCTTAGCCTTTCTTATGAAAACCACACATTCTTGTCTAATGATATCCTTAGTAGAGTTTGGTAACTCACTTATCCCAAATTCAATGTCACAGATAATCTCTTCCACTAGGATTTTTCTAGGAGCAAGGGTAAAATTTAAACCTTTCTCTAAAAGACTATAAACAAGAGGATCAAAAGAAAAACAAGAAATATTAACAACTCTATTATTAAAAGGGGTGAAAGAAATTATATTTTTATTATTAATATTCCTGTTAGAATCAATAGAAAATATATTATTATTATTATTAATATTATTAATATTAATGTAAAAGAGATTATTAAGTTTATTATTATTACCAATTTCTCCAACGAGCGGACGAAGAAAAATTCGTAATGTTGGAGAACTCGAGATGCTCCAGATGAATGGAAGAGAGAGGATGAACGAGAAGTGGAATATCAGAATGAATGGAGCTACTATACTCAACCCTTGAAACAACTTTGTAATCGATTAAGTGATTCAACTCCCAGAGAAACCACGAAACCTTGTTATCACTTCACAAGGAGGGTTCGACTCCGAATTCCAGAAGAACAATGTTGTTGATCCAAGAACACAATGCAAAGATTTCATTTCTATTAATCCCGCTAATAGAAGAATAACAAAAAAAAAAAATAGGAAAAATGTTTATGGGAAGAGGATTTCTCTAAGAGCTTGAGAAATTTCTTGGAATGTTTTTCCTTCCATATTTCTTCCATGCGCAGAGAATTTTAATTCCAAACAAGCCTCAGTCCTTATCCAAAGAGTTTCGAAAATCATGAGAGAGAGCTCTGAATGTAAAGAAAATAAGTTTAAGAAAGAATATCTAGGCTTTTTCTAACACTGCAAATCTCAGAGCGAACGGGGGCTAGACTAGCATTTAGAAATACATGCTAGTGCCTGGAATTATTAAGCTGATGTTTAATTTGAGCGAATGACAGACCAATAGAGGAATCTATACATTTTTTTAGGAATGCCAGATCTAACTCCATCTTAGAAGCCTACAAGCGTTCTTGTCCAAAAAGATGAACTTTAGTTGCCATTGCCCTTCCGTGCAGGGTTGTAATATATGAATTCAGGCTTTTGTGATCCATATTATGAAAGTTGAGAGATCTTCCGGTAAAAATCACATAAAAGAAATTTTAGTCGATGCGCTTCGAACCATCTAGTGTGGTTAATCTTTATGACAAGCTGAAGAATAAGATCATGGCATCATATTAAATAGATGAAGAGAGATGCTTTCTTGCCGTTTGAATATAACAACTAGTTTTGACTAAAAACTTATCATTTATTAATAGACAATTTTTAATTAAAATAAAGAAATGGACTGAAATTAAGTGTAAATAAAGAATTAAATTAATTATACTATTATTATTTTAGTCAAAATAAAGTCAATAATAATAAGGTCAAACATAATTATTCTAAACAATAAAACTAAAAAATAGTAATAAGAAAATGAAAACAAACAAATAAATAAATAAACAAAATAAAAATAATATGGTCAAACTTAACTATTCTAAGCAATAAAACAAAAAATAGTAATAAGAAAATGGAAAAAATAAAATAAATAAAATATAAATATAAATCAAGATAATGAATTAACTCAATTTTATTATTTAAATCCAAAAAATAAAATAATAAAATAATAAATATTCTATCTGCTAGAAAATATCTCTCTTCATTTGTTTAATCTAATGCCATGATCTTGTTCTTCATCTTTTCCTGAAAATGAAACACACTATATGGTTCAAAATGAGTGGACTAAAAGTTACTTTATGTGATTTTTACAGAAATATCTCTCAACATTCATAATATGGATCACGGAAGCCTGAATTCAATTATTACAACCCTGCATGGAAAGGCTATTGCAATTAAAGTTCATATTTTTGAATAGGCACTCTTACAGATTTCTATGATGAAGTCAGAGCTAGAATTCCTAAAAATATGTAGAGATTCATCTATTGTGCTATCATTCGCTCAGATTAAACATCATCTTAATCATTTCAAGAACCAACATGTATTTCTAAATACTAGCCTAGCCTTGGTTCGCTCTGAGATTTGTGGGGTTAAAAAAAGCCTAGATATTATTTCACGAAAATTATTTCCTTTACATTTGGAGCTCTCTTGTGATTTCCGCAGCTCTTTAGATGAGGATTGAGGTTTGTTCGACATTAAAATCTCTATGCATGGAATAAATATAGAAGAAAAAACATTCCAAGAAATTGATCAAGATCTTGGAGAAAAGGTTTTCCTATTTTTTTTATTCTTTTGTTAAGAATATTAATAAAAATCAAGTCTTTGCATTGCGTTCTTGGATCGACAAAGATTTTCTTCCGGAATTCAGAGCCAAACCCTCCCAGTGCAACGATAACAAGGTTTCAGGGTTTCTCTGTGAGCCGGATCACGTAATCGATTCCAAAGTTGCTTCAAGGGATCAATACAGTAGCTCCCTTCATTCTGATATTCCGCTTCTCGTTCATCCTCTCTCTTCCATTCATCCTGAGCATGCGGAGTTCTCCAACGTTGCAGTTGTTCTCATTCCACTTTGTGACGGAGAAATTGGAAATAATAATAATAATTATTATAATAATAATACTAATAATATTTTTTTTATTGACTCTAATAACAATATTAATGATAAAAATATAATTTCTTTCACCCCTTTTAATAATAGAGTTGTTAATCTTATTGGTTTTTCTTTTGATCCTCCTATTTATAGTTTTTTTAGAGAAAGGTTTAAATTTTTCCTTTGCTCTTAGAAAAATCCCAGTGGAAGAGATTATCTGTAACATTCAATTCAGGATAAGGTACTTACAAGACTCTACTAAGGATATCATTAGATAGGACTGTGTGGTTGTCCTGAGAAATGGTAAGCCCCCCAAGGACAACCTTATCAAACATGAGTTTGAGGCTCTAAAAGCTTTTAATAATAAAAATGACATTGTTGTTCTTAAAGCTGACAAAGGGGAAGCTTCCATTATCTTAGATGGAAGATTAACAGAGAAAAATGTTATATCAACTTTGTAATAGCTCGAGCTATAAAAAAATTAATAAGAATCCCTTAAAGAAGATTTCTAAAATGGTTGCTCTAGCCATAAAATCTAGTAGCACTGTTAGCTCCCTTAGCCAAAGGCTGATTGAGAGTAGCCCTCTAACTCCTAGGATTTATGGTCTTCCAAAGATCCATAAGTAAGGGCCCCCCTGTGTCCCATTGTCAACACCATTGGAGGGTCGACCTATCTTCTTGCTAAGTTTTTAGCTAATGAGCTAAAACCTCTTGTTGGCTGGACTAAATCCTTTGTCAAAGATTTACCTTCGTTTGTCAACGAATTAAAGGGTATAAAGTTGGATATTGGTGATAGTTTAGTGATTTTTGATGTGGTCTCCTTATACACTAATATCCCCATTAACGAAGCCATTGAAGTCATCAAGCACATTACGGACCCAGATACAACTTATTTGGTTGAAATATGTCTTACTTCTACTTTCTTTAGTTTTGAAGGTGGATTTTATGAACAAACTTATGACATTGTCATGGGTTCCCCCCTTTCCATAGTAGTAGCTAATCTGTTTATCGAGGACTTTGAATTCAAGGCCTTGTCCTCAGTTCTTTTCCAACCTAAGCTTTGGAAAGGGTTTGCGGATGACGCTTGTGTCATCTAGTCTCATGGTCAGGAAAAGTTGGAGCTCATTTTCCAACATCTTAACAATCAATCCAGTTCCATAAAGTTTAATATGGAATGTGAAATATATGGAAACCTCCCTTTCCTCGATGTTCTTATTTCAAAGAGAGATGATGGTTCTTTCTCCCACCAGGTTTTTCAAAAAAAATTCACACCGAATAATATCTCCATGCGAATTCGCATCATTTCCTCGCTCAAAAGCTATGTGTTCTCAAAACCTTAGCCACTGGGGTGTTACAAGTTTATGATGAAAACAACCTCAACGATGAAAAAACCCATCTCCTTAGTGTTTTTAATAAGAATGGTTATAGTAAGCGCCAAAGTCTTAGAGCCTTCCTTAAGGCTTAAAAAGGTCCTAGCCTATTAAAAAATATCTTAAAGATCGATTTTCAGGGGTGCTTCTTCTGCTTATCCAAGGAATCACATCCAAGATTTCTAAGATCCTGAAGAAACACAAGGTTCCTTCTCCATTTAGGCCGCTAAATGCTATCTGAATCTCCCTATGATTAGTGAAGGACCTTGTGAACCCAAAATATGGGAAAGGTGTTTATGTCATCCCTTGCTCCCGTGGGACTCCGTACATTAGTGAAACTGGTCGCTCAATTAATTAGAGGATTCATGAGCACGCAACTGACATCACACATGGAAGGTCTCACTCCTCCGCTTTGGAAGAACACGCGGAAAAGATAAAACATCACATCTGCATTGAAAATGTGAGGGTCAATGCAAGGATTGATCATTTTCATCACTGTAAGTTTAGGAATGCCTTGGAAATTGAAAGGAGGCCTATCAATCTGAATAGAGATGATGGTTGGAGTATTAACAGTTTTTAGATCCCTACCTTATATTCCTAAGTTTCTATAATATTTATTTATTAATATTATTATTGTTATTATCACTATTATTTTTAATAATAATTTCTCGTATTCCTTTATTTCTTATTTATTTACTATTTTTTTCACCATATTATTTTATTTTTTGGATTTAAGTAATAAAATAGAGTTAATTCATTATCTTGATTTATATTTATATTTTATTTATTTTATTTTTCCATTTTCTTATTACTATTTTTCGCTATATTTCTTAGAATAGTTAAATTTGACCTTATTATTTGTATTTGTTTGTTTATTTATTTATTTGTTTTCATTTTCTTATTACTATTTTTCAATTTTATTGTTTAGAATAGTTAAGTTTGAAATTATTATTACTAACCTTCGTTTTGATTAAAATAATAATATTAATAGTATTAATTTAATTCTTTATTTACAATTAATTTCCATCCATTACGTTATTTTAATTAAAAATTGTTGTTTAATTAATGATCATTTTTTAGTCAAAACTTACCAGACTCTACTAAGGATATCATTAGACATGAATGTGCAGTTGTCCTGAAAAAGGCTAAGTCCCCCAAGAACAACCTTAGCAAACTTGAGTTTGAGGCTCTTAAAGCTTTGAATAATAACAATGGAATTTTTGTTCTTAAAGTTGACAAAGGGGGAGCTTCCGTTATCTTAGATAAGGAAGATTACCAGAGAAAAATGTTAGATCGCCTTTGTAATAGTAGGAGCAATATAAAACTTAATAAGAATCCCTTAAAGAATATTTCTAAAATGGTTGCTTTAGCCATAAAATCTAGCAGCACTATTAGCTCCCTTAGCCAGAAGCTGATTGAGAGAAGCCCTCTCACTCATATGAGTTATGGTCGTCCAAAGATCGATAAGGAAGGGGATCCCTTGCATCCCATTATGAACACCATTGGAGGGCTGACCTATCTTTTTGCTAAGTTTTTAGCTAATAAGCTAAAACCTCTTATTGGCTGGATTGAATCCTTTGTCAATGATTCGTCTTCGTTTGTCAACGAATTAAAGGGTATAAAGTTGGATCCAGGTGATAATTTGGTGAGTTTTGATGTGGTCTCCTTGTACATTAATATCTCCATTAACGAATTCATTGAAGTCATCAAGCACATTGCAGACCCAAATACAACTTTTTTGGTTGAAATTGGTCTTCCTTCTACTTTCTTCAGTTTTGAAGGTGAAGTTTAAGAACAAACTTGTGGCGTTTCCATGGGTTCCCCCCTTTCCTTAGTAGTGGCTAATATTTTTATGGAGGAATTTGAATCTAAGGCCTTGTCCTCAACTCTTTTTTAGCCCAATATTTGGAAAAGGTTTGTTGATAACACCTGCATCATCTGGTATCATGGTCGGGAAAAGTTGGAGCTCTTTTTCCAGCATCTTAAAAATCAATCCAATTCCATAAAGTTTACTATGGAATGTGAAATCGATGACATCCTCCCTTTCCTCGATGTTCTTATTTCAAAGAGAGATGATGGTTCTTTCTCCCACCAGGTTTTTCAGAAGAAAACTCACATTGAACAATATCTTCATGCGAATTTAGATCATTTCCCCACTCAAAATTTAGGTGTTCTCAACACCTTAACCACTTGGGTGTTACGAGTTTATGATGAAAACCACCTCAATGATGAAACAACCCATCTCCTTAGTGTTTTTAACAAGAATGGTTATAGTAAGCACGAATGTTTTAGTTCCTTAAGGCTGAAAAAGGTCCTAGGATTAAAAAAGATCTTAAAGATCAGTTTTCAAGGGTGCATCTTCTATTTATCCAAGGAACCACAGACAAGATTTCTAATATCCTAAAGAAACATAATTTTCCTTTGACATTTAGGCCCCTAAACACTCTCCTAAGCTCCTTAAGATTAGTGAAGGGCCCTGTGAACCCTAAAGATGGGAAAGGTGTTTATGTCATCCCTTGCTTCTGTGGGACTCTGTAAATTAGTGAAACTGACCACTCAATTTATAAGAGGATTCATTAACATGCAATTAACATCAACACATGGAAGGTCTCGCTCCTTCACTTTGACAGAACATGCAGAAAAGACAAAACATCACATCTGCATTAAAGAAGTGAGGGTCATTACAAGGATTGATCATTTTCATCATCGTAAGTTTAGGGAGGCCTTGGAAATTGAAAGGAGACATATCAATCTAAATAGAGATGATGGTTGGAGTATTAACAGGTGTTCGATCCCTACCTTGCATTCCTAAGTTTTTATAATATTTATTAATATTAATATTAATATGATTAATATTATTACTATTATTTTTAATCATAATTTCTCGTATTCCTTTATTTCTTTGTAAAGAACTACTTTTGGTGATAATCACATATGATCATGTTTTGTCGATGCGTTTCGAACCAACCAATGCGATTCATCTTGAGGACAAGATGAGAAATCAGATCAAGGAAACAAGTTTTTACTATTTTTTTTCACCATTTTTTTTTAGATTTAAATAATAAGATTGAGTTAATTCATTATCTTGATTTATATTTATATTTTATTTTTTCCATTTTATTATTACTATATTGCTTAGAATAGTTAAATTTGACCTTATTATTTTTATTTTGTTTATTTATTTGTTTTCATTTTATTATTACTATTTATCAGTTGTATTATTTAGAATAATTAAGTTTGACCTTATTATTACTGATCTTCGTTTTGATTAAAATAATAATATTAATAGATTTTAATTTAATTCTTTATTTACAGCTAATTTCCATCCATTACTTTATGTTAATTAAAAATTGTTGATTAGTTAATGATAATTTTTTAGTCAAAACGAGTTGTTATATTCTAACAGCTAGAAAACATCTATCTTCATCTATTTAATCTAATGCTATGATCTTGTTATTCATCTTGTCGCAAATATGAACCACACTAGATGGTTCGAAACACGTCGACTAAAAGTTCTTTTATGTCATTTTTTTTTTTTTTTTTCTTGTTCAGACTAATCCTAATTTTTTTCCATTTTTTCTCCTCCCATGCCACCCACGGGTTTCAAACCGGCGACCTTACAGAACGGAGTGCCTTAACAGTGCACCCCATCACCGACTGTTCTACACCACGTGGGCTTCTTTTATGTCATTTTTACTCAAAGATCTCTCAAAAATATATTAGATAATTAAAAAAAACAACCAAACAAAATTGAAAAGAATTTTAAAAAATTAAAAAACATACAAAAGAATACAAACTTTAAAAAAAAATTATAAAAAAAAATAAAATAAATTATAAAATTATAAAAAACACATTAAAAAAACATTAATTTATTTTTAAAAAGAATTAATTAAAAAAACATTTAAAAAACATAGAAATTAAATAAATTAATTAATTAAAATTAAAAAAATTCTTCTCCACTTGGCAGCTGTTGGCCCGAGCGGGGGCGGTGATGCCTACAAATATTAAAACTATTTTATTAAAAAAACATTAAAAAAAAATTAAACAAAAACGCATAAATCAATAAAAATGAATTATAATTAAATTACAGAAAAATACACACATTAAAAAAAAATTGTGGTGGTCAATTCTAAGAATTGGCCAACCACGACCTAGGGCTCATTGGGCCAAGTGTGGTGGTGGCTGATTGCAACCACCACCCCCCACTCGGCCCATTGGGCCGAGCGTGGACCATAATTTTTAAATTCATTTTATTATTTATTTAATTTTAATGTTTTTTTTTTTTTAAATTGTATTTTTTAAATTTTGTTTTTTTTAAATGTGTGTATTTTTTAAATTTAATTATTATTATTATTATTATTTTATTGATTTTATGTGTTTTTTAATTTTTTTTTCAATTTAAATTTTTAATGGCTTTTTTTAATAAAATAGTTTTAATTATCTTTTTAATGTTTCAAATAATTATTTGTTATATTTTTTTAAATGTTATTATTTTTCATGTTTGAATGTTTTTTTTAATAGTCTTTTTAATGTTTTTATTAATTTTTATGAATATATATATATATATATATATATATATATATATATATATATATATAGATAATGTTTTTAATTTTAATGTTGATGTTTTTCAAAATTCACATGAAAAACACCAACATTTAAAAAAAATGTATCCACACTAATATATTAGAGAATAGTGTAAAAAATATGGTCCAGAAAAAAATGTGTATTCTGAATGAACACTTTTCAAAATCAGATAATTTTTTGCTACCTCAAAAAAACATGTACTCGATACAGTTCCCGTTTCAAAATTTACATTGTTGGTTGCTAATCTATTCTTCAAAAAAGTGTATAAGCTCCATTGCTTCCATCACATCATTTGTAACAAGATCCACATCCAAAATTCGTTTGAAACTTTCCGGGAGAGCTTTTCAAATGGGAAAATTGAAGTGGTTAACAAGTGCTTGGAAGAATGCCTTTGAAGGTACATAGGGGACAAGCATTTGGGTGTGATAGTTACATCTTGCAAAGTATTACTACAATACAATCTACCATTCTACAAAGTGACACCCTTCAAATCATTATATGAATATAGCCCCCCTTCACTATGATTGGATCATTCAAAAACTCTCCTTGCTATTGCAGACACTTTGGACGAGATATGCAACCCATCATTCACAGTGTAAAGGATAACTTGTTCATGGTCACAAATTGCAGAAAATCCATGCCAGTGAAAATTCCATGCCAGTCAAAATGGCATTCCCCATTGGTGATATGGTCTTTGTTCGATTATGACCTCAGAAGTAGACCACTCTTAGGAAGCAAGGCAAGTAGAATCCTTAACCTTGGTTCTATAAGCCATATTGAGTGTGTGCAACAATGTGAGAGATGGCATATGTATTGGATGTCCCAAACAAGGGATAGCTTCATGGTATTTTCCATGTTTTACACTTAAAGAAAAAGGTCGGTGAGGATGTATTTACACATCAAAAATTCCAGTAACAATCGAGGAAGGGAAGTTGATCTTTACACATAATGGTGTTTTGGAGGAATGGGCATAGAACCTCTGTGGGTGTCAAATTATGAATTAAATGATAGATTCGTAGGGGTTGGACGAGGAGGCAAAGCCCCAAGGAGTCATAGACTTACCCCCACCCCACCTCCACCAAAGAAAAACCATTTCTTTCTCTTACTTTTGATAATTATGTTTTAGCTCAATTAAAGTACTTGTATCACAAGTGGTCTTGGATTTAAAACTTCTATAATTTTTAATTTAGTAGGTCACACAAATGTTGATTGGGTAGCATATAGAGAGAATAAAATCTACGAGATACTCCTTTTAGAGGGAATTAGAAACTATTCACTAGATAACTGAGAAACAAACTTCAACATTGTCATCAACAAAATTCTTAGACAAAAAGTGCTAACACAATAGGTGAACCCATTTTATCAAAGAAGATTATTTAAGACCATGATGCCAAACATGAACAATCCACAACTCCTTTTGGTAAACTCTAATTACAACCAAACTCAAATATACCAATTTTCCACATTCAAATAAACGTCAATTCCCTTCATGGAAACTTTTAGGGGCTAATATTCATAGGTGGGCTAATTTTCCATGATTTTTCCAAAAAATAAATACCAATTTCCATTTTTATAAAACATGATTCGCCCAAATTTTACAATATAAAATTATTTTACGTTAAAAATCGCCAACATTATATAGAGAGTATATATATAATCATTATAAATTTGAATAATTTTATAAATACAACAATAAGTTTTGTATAGTTTGCATATTAGGAACTAGGGAGATTCGCCAATGGTTTTAAACTTCAAGATAATTTTCCATCCTTAAAATTTTCCCTGATTCCATTTCCACGAAAAGTGAAAATGAACACAACATTGGTCCATGATTACCCAAATGAACATATAATTTGTATTTTCAAAAGCATTTACATACACAAATTGGAAAACTTCAAAAAATCACTTGGAATCAAATCTAACAAAAACATTATTAAGAGTAAGTGTTAGAATATTATTCATTATTTTGTAATTTTTAATTACAAATGTGAATTATAAATATGCTTTGCCAATTATTTCCCCCTACACCCACTCATGCTAATCTCTCTTTATCCGAGCTAAAAAGAATATATCCTCCTCTTTCATCCAAGCTAGATTAGTAATTGCCACGCGCATGAATCTCTCTCCATGCAAGAAATAGCCACTCTCATATGAGGGGATGCATGTATTAAACCCAAGAATAAAAATAAAAAAACTAAATAAAACAATTCTTTGCTTCCCTTAACAAAAATATCAAAACTAAAAACACTGGTTAGTATGTAAGCGACTTTTTTCCAAAAATTATACTAAAATAATACAACTAATAATTATCTATTTTCTCATTTTGAATTCATTATTATATATTTTGTAATTTTGATTTCAATACTATAGTATCTTTTCTTTCAAAATAAATCCAATTTCTTAATTATGAAGTTAAAAATATTGGATAGTGATTAGAATAGGTGGCTTCCTCCGTTACCTTCATACATTTAGAACCAACACATCCACATAGAGTGAACTTTGTGCAACCAACATTATTGGTAATAATATTTTCATCGTATGATTTATTTATAGTTTCAACATATCACAATCTTTATATAAAAAATTGCACAAAGCATATAAAAAATTGCACAAAGCATTTTATTAGTAGTGATAAATGAGGTCATAAAATCCCCCTTGAACCTTCAAATAATACCGATTTTTTTTTCTCCCAACAACACAAGAAAAAGGATCTCATTATGTTCAATCATGTTAAAATCACCTCAGATAAGACAATATGTAACCTTCAAATAATACCGATTTTTTTTTTCTCCCAACAACACAAGAAGAAGGATCTCATTATGTTTAATCATGTTAAAATCAGCTCAGATAAGACAATATCTTTTAAGAAACTCATTCTAGTACCCTTTAAGCCTATACATTACAGTTATACATGTCTCCACCCCCAACGAGTAACCAAAAATATGATACTAATCTAAAATATATATTAGGTGGGGTCCAAACACTAGTCTACAATAAACTCTCCAATATACTATCCATCGTAGGAGACTAAAGTCGTGACCCCGTCATTTCCCACCTCATCTTGGAATCCTAGACTACAAGTTCCAAATTTTATTCCCTATAGGGTGTTTGAACCTTAAAGCCTTAAATCTTCACCACATTCAAATGAAAGAAAGTGTTTTTGCCAATTTCTTTCATTATACTTTCTTAGTAAGGTTCCAAATGCCTATAAACATTCGATGATATAAAATCAACGATGTAACATAAAGTTGGATTCTTTACCAGCCCTACCCAAGACTAAAGAATGATGTGTAAATAATTGATTGGAATTCAAGTATACTCTTTTATTCCAAAAATATATGAGGGAAATTGTCATAATTGGAGAAGGCACACAAACTCAACAAATATTGGGATTATCTCTCAAGGACAAACAATTTCATCTAATTTGAGAGAATACAACTATTACCTACATCATGTATCATGTATACTGACGATGGCAAAGGACCTTAGAATAAAAGGCTTCAAATCTTGTTGTATTGAAATCAAGTTTCTTTGGTCATGCTATTGATTCCCTCAACATTTTGGCCATGGAATTCCTAGCTTTGGAAATCACGAATAAGGATATTATTCCTAGAATGTAGTCCATGGGGTATTTTTATGGTACTAATCATTACCACACAATGAAGGTTCAAAATCGACTAATGGAGTTTTTATAACCTTACTAGCCCACATATTTCTCATATTTATTTTGATAAAAAGATAAATCAATATTACAATTACACACCAAACCATAAGAGCCCAAGAAATTAATAAGTAACAGGACATGAAGGTAATGATATAATTCTATTTAGTGCATAATTTTGTTTGAATTTTTTCTCAAAGGGATTAGCTTCTTAAAATGCCATTGATTTTCATTTACACATCAAACTATAAGAGCCCAAAAGAGTAATTTGTAGCGAGACAAGTGTTGAAAAGTGTAACTAGGTTCGATCTTCATAATGACTTGTAATTATGAATTTATGTAATGGAGAAGACAAAGATAATAAAATGTATTTTGTAATACTTGCCTCATGGGTTTCATGAGAAAGGAAGTTTTATTATAGGTAAAAGAATTCTTCTTAATGTCTTTAGGGGTTTGTCATCTTGTCATAAATATATATAATTAAGAGTCACTTATATGAAGAAGTGTTACACTTGTGAAGGAAAAATATTGATGTGATTTGTATGCTCCAAGACCTTGTCTAAACGCTCCACCAAGTCGGCTCAAAGTATGATGTAAATACTCCTTGAAGAAGTCAACCTATACTCAGAGATCATGTCGGCCTAGGCAAAGGAAGACAACCCCTATATATATAGGACCGCGATCTCATTGTTGGACAAGAAGTTCAAATTACCTCTTTGAAAAAGTGCGAGGTTAAGGGTTGTAACTTAGTGCGAGAAAATGTGACATTCCATCAAAGAAGACTAACATATAAGCTTAGGTATAATCTGAAGTTTCAATGCGTAAAGGAGTGGATATACAACAAGGAAAAAATGATATAAAGGATGAAAGTATGAGGTAGTAATACAAGGAAAAGTATGCAGTTTGGTGTGGAAATAAGAAGACACTTCGGTGAGGAAAGGTATGTCCAACGAAGAAAAGGAGACTATCTCAGATCTCTGTTTTGGGTATACAACCTCATATCTCTGTCTTGGTTACATATCTAAATTGAAGTAGGTTCCTTGACAGCAAGGATGGTGTTATCAAGTGTTGTAAGGAAGTGTGAAGTAGAAGGATTACATAGCGTAGTCAAAGGGACATCAAGGTATACAATTAATTTGGCTCAATATACTTTGTATATACCAGAGGTACATACAACATAAATAAGAGTTGCAAAAGAGTTAAATAACTTAGAAAAGGGCTAAAAGACACACATCAAAGAAAGAGGGATCTTTGTCTTGAGATCTAGTGTATAGCAAGAGGACTATGGAAGAATCTCAGGGAGGTCAAGTCTAGAAGGACTAAGAAGGAGACCATTGTTTAGGACTAGTAACCAAGCTTTCCTAGCATTGGTGTAAAGCAGTGCAGAAAGGAGAGATCAACTAGAGAAGTCGAGAAGAGCAGTGACAAGGTATTGGAGGTATACTGAACTCAAGGGTCTGTGTCATGGTCATGGTACTTAGCAATTGGAGATCTAGAAGAAGAATTACTTCCGAGTTTTCCTCTCCAAGAGGGAGAGGTTTTGGCCCTGGCTTGAAGAGCCAAAATTCTGTCTCTTGTGTTTTGATAATTGACTTGATGAGAGACATAATAAGCTAATGAAGATAAAATCTAAGTAATAGAAGCATAATAAGAGTATAACACAAGCAATTATCAACTAAGAGAATTGAATTAAACACTGCCCTACCAAATTCTCAACATGGTATCAGAGTTAAGGTGTTAGAAAGAGCTATTTGACAAGAAGACACTCAAGTACCAAGAGATCAAGGATCAATTTTTCTAAACGACATCAAAGAAAAAGTCAGGGATCTACATTAAAGAATCAATCTTTAGATATAGGAAGATCTTTACTCATTCAAGGAGGAGTCGTTTGCAGAAATTGGATCATGGATGTGATATTTATCTTCAAGGAATCTAAAAGCTATCTCGTGATTGAAGCCAAATCATCATTTTGCTGAAGACATCATCAAGCCATCCTTGATCATCATCATCATTAAAAGTGATCTTTCTCTTTTCACCTCTCTTAAAGAAGCCAATCTAAGAGGGAGATCTTGCTACTATCTACATCATCATCAATAAGGAATATGGTAGGAGAAGAGAAGCATATATTCAAGTAAGTATCTTTATGACTTCATCTGAATCTGTCAAAATGTATTTTTGCAAAGAAAGCAACAAACTTGTTGGGTTTCAAACTTTCTTGCATAGGAGTGATCTAAATCTTATTAAGAATGAAGTCATGAAAAATACATGAAAGGAGACAAAAGAGCCCAAAGGATTCTTATAGAATCCATAAAGGACTCTCTCATCCCCTGTGTATCAAAAATATTCAAAAGAAACATATGAAAAATTTGTGGAGCTATTCTCCGAATTGGGAGAAGTAATGTCTGATAGAGAAATGACTACAGTGGTACTGAATGCTCTACTAGAGGAATGGGAAATCTCGCTTCAAATATCTATGGGAAGAATGAAGTAACACCATTCCAGGATCTATGGTCTCTATGCAAGATAAAAGGGATGAGGTTAACAACTAAAGTTGATATAGGATCAAATAAAGAGAATCAAGCCTATGCTACCATGTCAAGAAGAAAGGGAAGATTCGGTAAGTTTGGTCCTCAGAAGAAAAAGAGAAACATGGATAAGGTATGATGTTATAGATGCAATGAACTTGGGCACTATCAGAAGGATTGCCCCAAATCTAATGAGGACAAGAGGAAAAAGGAAGAAGGCCATGCTGTTGGAGAAATGGAAGAACGAGATTCAACGGAACCTGAGAAAGAAGAAGTGAAAGATCTCTACTATGATTGAGATTATCTTCCTCTTTAAGAGGTATCTGTTGGTTGTAAAAATAGTATGTTAGGAAGATAGATACATCACTTTAGAATTGGCATCATGATAAAAACATTGAAGGAGGAGCACTCATCATAAGAGGACGTGTTATCACTCTAGTAAATTCTTAAGTTGTGGGATTTTGGTTTTTAGTCAAAGAATACTAGAGGTAACCACAAACCTACTTCAAACTCTAGGATCTAGCCTTCCTAGGGTTCAGAGAGGGTTCTCTCTTTCAAGTTTAACTTTGTTTTAATTTGTGAATATTAGGCTAGCTATGAAAGTACAATTTTGGTTTGGTTTTGTTGGATTTGGTGGGAAAATTTCACTTGGAGGGTAGATAGAGGGAAATCTACTTGTCCATTGGGCTATGGAGTCTAAGTCAAGCTAACAGAACTGGGATCAAGGCCTAAAAGGTCAAATATCTGCAGGGAAAGATAGATAACCCTTGGAGATCTTGGAAAATTGGTTTTTGAGATGGTATGATTGGGATAAAGGGCACTTAAGAATCCTTAAATCTGGAAAAGGGAAGTAGAAGATAGAGGTCAAATGGGAGAGGGAGAAATTAAGAATTCCCTACACCGGAAATCAGAAGAAAACAAAGAAATGATAACTAGTTAAAAACAGGGTGCTATTAACATGTCCTGTAGTAATACTCCTAGTTATACATTCAAATTTAGAATTAAAACACAGATGTATGCATGAAACAAAAGAAGATAAAAATGACAAGTTTAAGAGAGTACTTCACTCCAGATAGCTTATCACGGGGATCCTGAAGTATGATGCCAAATAGGTGATTCAGTCTACTACTCAAAATCGAAATCCAAAGCCTTCAAGTCAACAAAATATCTATAGTAATCTCCAACAATTTTATTCCACACAAAAATACTTCCAAGAGTGAAGTATTTATATAAAATGTTTTACAAAATATCTTTGATGACTTCTAGGAATAAACTTAGGAAAATTAAATCTCTTACAACAATAATAATGATAGTTGCTCAACAAACTAGCAATCTGTCCTATTTTATTCAAAATAAATAGAAATGGTTTTAAAATAAGAAGCAGTTGGCTGCTTATGTGTCCTCTCTGCTGGCCTTTTAGATATTTTTAGAATCTAGTTTCCTTCACTGATACTCTTTAACGCTAATACTATTTCTCTATGATACTCTTTACCTTCAATAAAACTACCTTCTTGTTGTAAACATCTGTTTTGACTGTAAAAATCAGCAAACAGATTTTTTTTTCTTCTTCATTTGTTTGCCTTTAATTTTTTATAGCATATCAGTCAATGCCTGCCACTCCTCACTTTTAGGATTTCTAATATTCTTAAGTTTCCTAAAATTCTCATCAGCCTCCTAAAATTCTCATCGGCTTCAGTGTATCTGGAAAATGTAGGTTTGATGACAAACAAATGTTTGATTTCATACTGCAAATAAAACAAATCTTCAAAAAAATTTAGCAATACTTTCCCTGTGGCAATACCTTGACCTGTGGGCTTGTTCACCTGCTCTTTGGCATGTTCTCTGATCTTTTTGTCATAATATTTCTGAGGCATTAACTTATTATTGATTACCATGATATCAGGAAGTCCCTTTTGCCTTAAATTGGTGAATTTGACCATGAATCTAGTGACAGCAGTGTTCATTCCTTCACATTTCTCCTCAAGCTGCCTCATTAGATTTATTTTGGTAGTTAATTTCCTAATTTCTCGGATTGTGGCTGTTCTGTCATTTATTTTCCATTCTTCAAGTTGTCATATGTTCTTGTTGTTTAGAAATTTGATTAACCTAACAGCTTGTTCTGGCTTATCTACCAATTCTTCTTGTGTCTTTTGGATCTTTGCCTGAGCTACCAATAGTAACTCTCTCTGCTCAAAAATCACCTGAATTGATTGCCAAACATCATGAATGGCTTCAATTACATTGTTCCATAGGTAATTTTTAATATATGATATTTGATCCTTGAGAGTTAACTCTTTTTGGAGCTTCTTTACTTCTTCACTCAATCTGTGAGCATTATGTTCATGTATTTTGGTATCTATTTGAGCTGATTTGCTTGTTTTCTCAAGATTTTCAATTATCTTAGTCAATCTATTGATTTCATTGGTCTTCAAGGACATCTCCTCCATTTCCTTTACTAGTTGACTGCTTTCATCTGTAGGTGGAAATACTGTTGTAGAAGATTCAGTCACTGAAGTTGTTGAAGATATTACTGGCACTGCAGTGGCCAGTGACTCTTTTGGTGCCAATTTCTATCCTAAATTAGATGGTACTGCTACTGTGATGACTAGGATAATAGTGGGAATGACTGGTTCCTTAACTGTCTCTTTTTCTTGGACAACTTGGTCCATTTGTGCTTCCATTTCTTTAAATTGAGCAGTGAGTTGAAGTATCAAACTCATCATTTCATCTTTCTCCTTTTGATCCTGTAATACTTCCTTTGTTTGAGGATGTTCACCTTGAGGAAGCTTGAGTTGTTTCCTTAAGGCAGCTATGTCCTCATTCTTCTTTTTAACCAATGCTTCAGCTGCTTTGATGTTTGTAGGATCATATCCTACCTATAATACTAACTTTTCTAAGGCCTTTATCCTTAGATATTTTGCATATAGTGAAGCTTTATCCATTTTCATTTGGTCCTGCATATTAGAAATGGTATTTTGAAGTCTATGAGCACTCATAGCTTTTGTTGTCACTGTGGAATAGAGCATCTCTGATGTTTTCCTGTGAAATTCAATCTGATCCAACTCATGGATTTTATATGTGGCTACTTCCATATCAACTCTTTTATAGTCAACCACTGTCTTTGGCACTAGTACAGTGGGCTGTAAAACTGACATGATCAATTTTTGAGTTGAATAATGAAAGGCTGATAGGAATCTGTTTTGGTTACCTGGCTTCTGCTTCAAAAATCGAGAATATATTTCAGTTTTGATTTCTTCATTCTTTAATTTGATTTGCTTGTATTTTTCCGTAATATCTAAATCCTTCTCCTCAGATGAGTGTGAGGAAGAAGCCTCCATACTTTGTTGCCTCTCCATTATCTATGCATCTTCATTATTCAATTGTTCTTGATTTTGATTTGGCTCACTGATGATAACAGTGGCTACATTGGTCTCTGTTTGTGCAGTGTTGGTATTCAAGGTCTCTGTTTCCTCAACATCAATTGTGACTTTGCCTTTAGCTGCTGTATCTAGTTTTGGCCTCTTATTGTAAATGATTTTAAACTTAGTCTCTGTGGTAGTCTCTGCAGTATAAGCTCCTTCTTCTCTGATTCTTTTAGTGGATGTCTCTGGCTGTTTGACAACTTCCAAAGGGTGACTAGTATTCCTTTGGTTTACTGCTTCTGTTAAAGTATTCTCAACCCACTCAATTTGATTAGAAAATTTCTCTATATCTGGCTTTGACTCATGGATGAAGGGTGTTAATTTACATTTTAACCTTAGTTTACTTAAGATCCCTTGTGGATCATAATTCCATGGGAAGCTTTCTTCTAATTTGTATTCCAGTAATTGACTTGATGCTTCCTTTTCTGCTTCTCTTTGATTACATATGAAAGGCCCAGTTTGATTTTTGAGTTTAAACTGGGTCTTTTTCTTGGCCCCCATAAAATTAATTGAATTTGAATTCAAGATCTGCCTAATGTACTCTAGGGCAAAGATCCTCATAGATAGATGCTTAGGTAACTTGTAGGGCAACAAGTTAGAACCAAAACCTCTTATTTCATTGAATTCCTTATATAAATACCAATCTCCTACTTTGCTTTGCTCTGATAGCTGCAAAATTATCTCCATTTCCTCACTGATTCTAGGTTGTTCTTCTTTTGTCAAGATGGTGGTCAATGGATGCACAAACACCTCTGCAAACTCTGAATAACTGAATTTTGTGCCTTCTTTTCTGAGTATAGATGTCCAGAAGACAACTAATAGAGGTTTTCCTTCTATATCCAATTTCTGAAGTGAAATTGGAAAACTCTCTGATTGGAAAAATAGGAACAAGTGGAATAGATAGGAGGTGTATCTGAATACTCCTTGCAGCTACAAATTAGAAAATTGATAGTGAATGATGTTAGCTATAAAACCAGCATAGTCAAATATAACTAAGGGTGGTTGTCTTGGACAAAATGTAGACAAAAATCCCAATATTGACTCATCAGTATGTTCATCGGTGAAATACCCAAGTATGAATGAAAGCATGGAGATAACATGCCTTGAACCTTCAGGGAACATGGAAGTGGAATATGGAGGGTTTAATTTTGGGATTTCAACATGCAGAGGCATGAAAGTTTGGAAAATCATAAACCTTTTAGGAAAGTCTAAGTTAATGTATAACTTAGTGAGGGCTTCAATACATAATGGGACTGCTTGAGGGTTTGATTGAAGCTGCAACATTTGGTTTATAGACTCTGCTGCAGTGGTAAATAGGACCTCTTTGTTTTCATTGACAATAGCTCTCTATTCAGGGATGTAATACTGGTGACACAGTCTGATAATTTCTTGACAAGGATGTGTCAAGGGGACTACATATTTGGGCAAATTGGATTCCAAAATATGAACATCTTCTTGATCATCTAGGGATTTTTCAAAACACCAGTTGTGTATATCTAACAAATTGAACTCAACTATAGGATCAACTATTTTGTAGTCAATGTATGCTAGAGGAATATGCTCAATATCAACAACTGGGGGCTGCAATGGGTTGACTACAATGGCAATATTTGGAGTCATGGAAGGAGTAGCTTTGGGAGTCTTGGAAACTTCATATTTCTTTCCACTCTGTTTTTTAGGCATCTTTATTGGCTTCTGCAAGCTTAAACTGTTTGCAGAGGTAATTTTATTATAACAGAGGCTAGATTAGGCAAATTCAAAAAGATAGAATGATTCTTTGGATTTTAAGCTCAATTAGGTCTTTCAAATGAAGTTCTGAGGCTAAAAATTGGTCTAACACAGAAAACAGAGGTTTTCTGAGTCTTTTGAATGCAAATTGGGCTAAAAATCTGATAAAAAAGGTTTTTTAAAAAGATATAGGACACCTGCAGAGGATTTCTGGCCTTTAGAGCTTGAAATTGACCCAAAAACAGTGGAAAAATGATAATTTTCTTTGAAAATGGTGCGCAGCGGATTCTAGGATTCATGGGAAAATTTTGCCAGGGTTTTGCCAGTTTCTAGGACTTTAAGGCAATTGAATTTAATCAATTTCTTAATTTTAGGACAGATTATTTTTTTTTAAAGGTTTTTTTTTTTTTCAATTGATTGTAGGTTAAATTCTGAGAAAAATAGTTGTTTTTTACGCAGGTATAGGTTTTAACAAGGTTTTCTACAGTCTTCTGGTTGAATTGACGACTCTCAATGGTTGATGAGGAGCAAGTGTGGCTCCTCAGCAATTTTTACAGGTTCTTGGGCAGTTTCAGAGGTTCTGGATGTAAAAATGGTTGTCAGGGGCTTCCTTGCAGCTTTACATAGTCGAGAGGGCAAAGTACTGGTTTAAACGTGAAAGATAGGTGAAAAAATGCATACACAAAGGTTCAATTAAACATTTGATCGCATTAACCCTTTGGCATTAATTACAGGTCCCATCAAGCGGGAAGAAGTTTTGAATTTATAGAGGTGCATAAAACTGGCGGTTTATCGTGTGAATTTTAAGTGGTAAGAAGTTTTAATCAAACTCACGCGATCCAACCATAAAGGGCCACGTGGAGGGGAGGGGTCAGCGCGAAACTGCCTATTTCGCATGGATTTTACAATGGAGCGGCCGGGAATGTAATCTATGCGATATCACTCCTCAGTCATCAGATATAAAGGTTAGAAGCGAACGGTGGAGATCTTGTCGAGAGTTGCGTCGGGGTGGAAAGGTGGGACCGGGCTCTTGCATAGGCGGAAGGGTTAATATTTATGAAATAAATGTTTTAACACATTTAAACCATAGTCTATATAGCGACAAGTTTAATTATGGTTTTAAACATTATAATAATGTTTATTACAATATACAAAGGTGCGCTTTAAACAAGGTATTTTTTTACGCCTGATTCATTGGTATATATATATATATATATATATATATATATATATATATATGGCGGGGTTAATGTCTTTATTAAAACATTTGTTTAAATTCTTTTAATAAAACATAAGCGGGCGCAGTTCATACATTGTATTTATACAGTTTTCAACCATTTTTGATAGTTTAAAAACTATAAGGTGGGATATTTTAATATGGATAATCTTTTAGACCAAAGTTTTTTTAATTTTGGGATTTTCATTTAAGCACATGGGATAATATACTTTGGTCAAAATTTTATAATAATGGGTTTTTGGGGGTTTATTAGATATAATGGAATTAATAATATAGGAAAGGGTATTTTTTAGGGATTTAATAAAATATGTTAAAAGTTAATATGAGAGGGGAGTGAAATGTAAAACAAAGTACACATTATCTCCAAATATAAAATAATCAAGCATTTGCTCATCTTTATATTTCTTTGAATAATACTTAGGATGAATGTGAGTTTGTGGGTTTTTATGAATGTTTATGAAGGGATGAAATTAATTATTCTAGGGTTACAATTTTACTAAGTAAGAGTGTGTTATTACTTAGGAAAAAAGGGGTTTTAGTACAGGAATGAAGGGTAAATGATGATAAATGAGGATTTAACATAAGAACTCAATATTTTCAACTAAACAGTGATAGAGCTTTGGGTGCGGTCCCAATAAAAGTCAAAGAAATGCTCTCAGCCTGTTTGACTGATAGCTTAGAATATTGAACAGTCATGGGGGAGGGGAAATTAATGATTTTTCCCGATGATGTATTATTTACATGATTTCTCCACTGCTTTCTACCTACCCAATATTGTATTTCTAACATTTTTTCTTCATTTTGTAGGTGCATTTAGGCTTGCAACCTTAAAAAATTTTCTTTCAAAGCATAAAACTAATCTAAATCTACCTTATTTCATCCAAGGGCTCAAATTAAACTGTTGAGCTCCTCATTATTCTCTACCTATCTACTGGTTTGTCAAGTTTAAACTGTTTGACAAATCTTTATTCTCTATCTAAAACATGAAATTGAAAGCATGAGAAGTTAAGATTAAGTTGTTTAATTGATCATGGATTATGGCATTTATTGACACTCTGCACATAATCATTTGTTGTTTGCATTAAAAGTAAAAGTAGTGGCATTTGGACTTGCTCACTTTCAGGTTTTATTTATTTTCTTTTAGGGTATATATTTTTCTAAGTCCTTTGATCTTTCTTTTAGGACTTTTTACCCTCTTTTTGATTTTTTATTATTTTTCATTTTTTCAAAATATGGGAAAACAAATTGTAGAATGCAAAGCATGTACATATTTACAAGACTTATCAAAGTCAATTCAAAATTTTATGAACCCTATTATTATAGGACCTTAACAATGGCTCCACATGGGGATGAAATTTCTTAGTGAAATATCAAGAACTCTAAGACTAGCAGCCTTTGAAATTTGACTGTGATGATTCTGTAAATGTCTTCTGATATCTGCAACTTATTCATATTTATGATATTTACTTTTCAAAGCTTAGGGCTTTCTCTTCGGGCTTCAACTTTGCTAAGGAAACATCCAATCCAATCTAAACTTTGCAATGTATATGTACAATGATCAAAGTGAAGAAAAACTAACTATTGGTTAACTCAGGGTGAGTAGTAGTGCTTCAACGTTCTGCCATTAACTGGTCCTTCTTGCAGATATGTTCCATCCAATTCTTTCATAAAGAAAGCATTAGTACCTCTATATCCATAAATTACATAAGGCTCTTTCCATAGAAAATCAAACTTTCCATGTTTTCCTTTGTCTTCTCTTCTGGAATCCAATTTTAACACTTTATCTCCTATGTAAAAATCATCTTCTTTAGTCTTTTTATCATAGATTTTCTTGATCTTATCCTGAATGACTTGATATTTGACATAAAAGTCTTCCCTTGTTTGTTGCAAGTGAATAGTTTGATTTATCCTTCTTTGGATGTCATTAGTTTCAACCTGTAATTCTTGGATAATTTTCATCACTGGTACACCTAGGGAGGAAGGAAAAACAACATCCATTCCACAAACTAGCTGGTAAGGTGAAGTACCAATGAATTTCTTAGTAGTAAGTCTATCTGCCCATAAGGCATTGACTAACTTTTTATGCCAGGTCTTTTTATTATCTTCAAGTGATTTTTTGATGATATTTTCTAGGATTTTGTTTGAGGATTCAGCTAGGCCATTACCTTGGGGGTAATATGCAATAGAGTGGCCTAGGGTAATATGGTATTTGTGGCAAAATTCAATCATTTTCTTGGATTTGAATGCTGCTGCATTATCAGTAATTATCTTTTGAGGGCACCCAAATCTTGAAAGGATGTTGTTTTCTAGGAAGGAAATAATGACAGTATCAGTGGATAGTCTGGAGGTTATGGCTTCAATCCATTTAGTAAAATAATCAGTGGCTGTCAAAATCCACTTATGTTGGCCTGAAGAGGGGGGGTGAATTTCACCATTGAAGTCTAAAACCCATTGTTGAAATGGCATTTCAGTAGAAATTGGCTTTAAAGGAAGGGGTAATAATTTCTTCTTACCTTCAAAAATTTGGCACTTATGACACGAAGTAACATATTTTTTGACATCAGCAAACAAGGTAGGCCAGTAAAAACCAGCTCTCATAATCTTGTCTACAGTAGATTTCCAGTATAAATGTCCTCCACAGTCATCTGAATGAAATTATTCAAGTATTTTGTCAGCTTCTTTCTTTAGTAAGAAATTTAGTAAAATCCCACTATGATCTCTCCAAAAAGTACATTATCTAAGATACAAAATCTCACTGCTTTAAGTTTTAAAAATCTAGCTTTCATTCTTGACAATTCAGGAGGAGCTTGTAAGTTTTGGAGTACAAATATGATATATGTATACCAAGGTGAGTGTGAAAAGGGTTCATTGATTATTGGAGTCACCATCTCTTCCTGATCATCAACTTGAGCAATAAAATTTATATCTAGGGAATTACAATTTGATTTAGCCATAAGTCTAGCTAATCCTTGACCTTTAATGAGTTTGGTGGGTTTTATCTCTATGTCATATTCTAAGATAGTGGCAATCCACTTACCTCTTCTTCCATTAGGACCATCCTGAGTAAGAATGTCTTTAACTACAGAATTTGGGACATAGGAAATAATGTGTGAGTAGAGAATATAAACTCTGAAGTCTTTGATGGCCTTAACCAAGGCTAGGGCTTGTTTTTCCATAATGTTGTAGTTCAAAGAGGCATCTCTAAGGGCTTTACTGAAAAATATATGGGTTTTTCAAATCCTTGATCATTTTTCTAAGGTAAAACTGCAACAATGGTATGTTCTGAAGCAAATGAAAAAATCATGAAATCTTTCTTAAAATCAGGACTTATTAGTGTTGGAGTTTTAGCTAAGGCTTGTTTGATAGAGTCAACTGATTGTTTAGCCTCAACAGTCCATCTAAGAACTAAATCTTTTTTGAGCATGTTATTTAATTCTCTAATTATCTCAGATAAATTAGATATAAATCTTTTTAAAAAAATTATCTTACCTAGAAAAGCTTGTAATTCTTTGATGTTTCTTAGTGGATTGATGTTTAGAATTTCTTCTATCCTAGCAAGATCTATCCTAATTCTTCCTTTTGAGATTATATGTCCAAGTAACTTACCTTCCTTTAATCCAAAAAGACTTTTCTTAGGATTTAAAGAGATGCCATATTTCCTACACTTAATGAAAACTTGCCTCAAATGATCCAAGTGTTCATTATCTGTTTTGGAAAACACAGTAATGTCATCTAAGTAAATAACTAAGAACTCATGTATTTCCTTTGCAAAGGCTATGTCCATAGCCCTTTGAAAGGTTTCTCCTGCATTCGTTAGTCCAAAGGGCATTTTCACATACATAAATGTGCCCAAGGAGTGGTAAATGTTGTTTTAGCTTGGTCTTCTTCTTGAACTAGGATTCGGTTGTATCCTGAAAAACCATCTAACAATGAAATCCTTGAAGAACCTACTACCCTTTGTAATATGTGGTCCATTTTAGGTAAAGGGTAATTATCCTTTAAGGAGACTTTGTTAAGATTTCTAAAGTCCACACACAATCTAATTTCTCCTGTTTTCTTTCTTGTAGGAACTAGGTTTGAAACCCAATCAGAATATCTGATTGGTGCAATGATTTGGGCATCATACATTCTTTTAACTTCTTTTTCAATCAAAGGTAATAGCACAGGGTTAATCCTTCTCAACTCTTGTTTGAATGGCTTTTTATATTCTTTTATTGGAATCTTGTGTTGAATTATGTTTGTATCATAAGATTTTAAATCTTCATAACTCCAAGCAAACACATCTTGATATTCCTTTAAAAGCTCAATATATTTATCCTTTTCTTGTTGAGGTAAAATTTTGGACAATTTAATTATCTTTGGTTTTGATTCTGTACCAATGTTGCACTCTTCTATGTCAGATCTTACTGGCTCCATTTTTTGTTTTCTAGCTACATCATTAGAGTCAAAAAGATCCTCTAAGGGAGTTAAACCTTTAGGTAAAAAATTGTCCTTAAGATTCACTATATCTGATTCATCTTCAATGATTTTTTCAATCTCTACTTTCTCTAAACTATCTATGTCAGCTTGACTAAATCTGGTGGGTTTATCAAACTTTATTTTATTTACATCTAAGTAATTTAAATCTATTTCACAATCCAAATCATGATTTATTGTACAATCTATATCTATAATACAATTCTGAAATTCTCCTTCATTGTTCATAAACTTGTAAATCTATTCATCGTGAGAAAAAATCTGCCAATACTTAAGATTATCTGGAATTATTGGCCTATGTTTGACTTCAGCAGTATATTTGTGATTAGGTTGGAATGGTAAATTAGATGTGCTAGCAAAATTTGCAAGACAATGAACTTGTATATTTTGTTTTCTAGGTATAACAACAAACTTGCATTCCAATAAATCATCAGTTAAATCTATGACAATGTCTCTATATCTGCTTAGTCTGGGATTGTAAACTGAATAAACTCCATTTACTTGTTTAATGATCAAATCTGAATCTCCCATGATTAAAATTCTTTTTCCTCCTGAGTTTCTAATGATTTGGAGTCCTAGGATAAGGGCTTCATACTTGACCATATTGTTTGTACATTTGAAATTTAGCCTGAAAGCATGACCTTCAGAATGATTGGTCTCTGTATTTGTTATCCAGACTCATGCTCTTGCTCCTAACTTATTCACTGAACCATCAAAGTCTAAATGCCATTGAGATTCATGAAAAATGTTATCATTGTTTGGTTCTCTCTTTTTATCTACTAGTTTAGTTTGGATTTCATTTGTTACAGAGTTACATAGGATAAAGGAATCAAGGTCAGTTGGTGTAGAGTAAATTGCGTAGTTTATAAATCTTTCAGCACTATTAACCATGTATTTCATTAATGTTTCTCTATATAACTTTTTAGGCTAGCCAAACACCGAGGTAGTAGCATAAGATATGTCCAGTTGTAGAGATCCTTGCAACTTTGCTCCCCATGAGCGAGAAAGTAGCATACCATATTTTAGTGGGGTATCGGCTACTACAATGTCCATTAATATACTCTTACCAGGGTATTGAACTAGTGTTACACACAAATCCTTAATTAAACCTAAGCATTTAACCTTACTGGAATCAAAAGAAAACAAATCTTTGTATGGCCTTGTAATTTCTAGATTCAGAGTTTCCATGATGGCTTTTGGCATTAAGTTATGGGAAGCTCCTAAATCTAGCATTGTGTTATGTAGAATTTGATTATGAATGATTAAACTGATATAGAATGGAGGAACTACACCATCTACATGTTTTCCATTTACATCTGGGCCAAAAATCAACTCTGGCTTATCATCATTTAGATTTATAGAGTCTTCTCCATCGTTCATATTTAATCTTTCAATTATAGTTGATTTGTACAAGTCATTCTTTACCAATTCAGTCAAAGGAATTGGTATTTTCAGTTTTGCAATTTCTGATTGTATGTTAAATGCAGGTTGAGCTTTAATGATCTGAATCAGTTCTTCTTTGGTAACTGTAGTTTTTGTTGGTTTATCTTGCTTTTCTACAGTTGTTTTTTCATTTTCAAATGTTTTAAGATTCTATGTATGTGTTTTTTGTTTTTTACTACTTCTAACTTTCTTTTCAGGGATTGTTTGTGAAGCAGTTGATGTTTTTTTTTATTTAGAATTTTCAGCAGAGGCTTTTGAAGGGACAGTTTTTGGGTCTACTGTTTTAGGATCAGCAGAAGGCTTTTTGGGATCTAAATTTGTTTTTACAGAGTTAGAAACTTTAGTAGCAACTGATTTTTGAGAATCCTTTGCAACTTGAGCAACTTCATCAGTAATATCAACAATTTTAGGGCCTGATGCTTTCTTTGGACTAGAAATGTTTTGGGAAGAATTTGAGTTTTGCTTATTTTCCCTTGAGAGAATTTGCAGAACTTTTGTTTTAGGGGCTTCTACTGTTTTCTGATTATGATTTTGGGAAGTTTTCTTAGTAGAAGACTCATTATTTTTCTTGTTTCTAACGTTATACTGGCTGTGTATTTCATTTATTGCATAGTCATAACCTTGCTTATAATCAAAGGATTCACTAGAATCTAATTTAAGCTATTGAGGTTCAAACAATTCCTGATCTTCTTGAGTTAGGAAAATAGTATTGTTGTCATCAATTCCCATTAGATTAATAGTATCCTCCTCATCATCATTATTATTCTGAGAACTTTCAGCATAGTTCTCTTGGAATGTTGGCCTAATTGTTTGGTTAGGGGATGTTTCTTTTCCTTTTCCAGAATTTATATTTTTTCTAAAGTTGGGATTTCTAATCTGTTGTTGGTTATTCCACTGAGGTCTTCTCTCAATATTGTCTAATCTATCGATCACTCTTTCTAAAGTTTTGGCTATAACATCCATTTTTGTGTCTGAATTAACATTTTCTTCTTTGATAGTCACTCTTCTTTCATTTCTAAGTCTAGCTTTTCTAGCTAGAATGTTTACTTCTACACTTACTGCATCAGTTTGCATTTTTTCTAAGGGGTCTGCATCTCTTTCCCTTAATTGGTAAGTCATATCTGTGTCAAATCCGTCAGGGAATTTGAGCAGAACGGAATAAGGAGTAAGTTTCAGATTTGCAGGCATAGAATTATAGACACTATTATACCTACTGCAGTAATCTTGAACTGATTCATTTGGAGCTCTTTTTAAATTATCAAATTCAAACAAAATTTGGAGGGGGTTCTTTTTCTTTTCCCATTTATTTAAAAATAAAGTAAAAAAGATAGCTAAATCAGTTACACTACCAACAGCTAAATCTTTAAACCATTTCTTAACTGCTCCTATTAAAGTTTGAGCAAACAGTCTCATTTGAACATCTGAATCATCAATTTCATAAATTTCAAAGAATTCTGTCATTTTAGTAATATGTTGTTGAGCAGAATATTGAGTAGTGCCATCAAAAAATGGTATTTTGTTTTGATAGTCTTGTGGCATGTCATGAAGTTGTTCTGGTAGGACAAGGGGGGTATATCTAGCAGCCACAGGTTGAAGCTTAGCTTGACTAGGAGGTAAGGTTGAACTACTTGGAGCTGTGCTAGAAATGATAGTGGAAGAATTATAGATAGTACTTGAAGCGCTGGGAAATGAGGATGATGTTTTTAAGAAATCAAAAGGTGAACTAATGGATATAGTGGATGAAGTGATTGGTGGAAATGATACTCTGGGTTGTAGAGGTAGTTTAGGGATAAATGGATCTATAGATGAGTTGGTAGAAGAATTTATAAATGATGTGACAGCGTAAAGAGATGAATCTCTAGCTGGAATTATTGTAGTGTGTAATTGAGAAGCTGAAGGTCTGTTTGCATAAGTCAATAAATGAGCTAATTCAATAGCTTCATCAATATCCTTTAGAATAGTAACATGAATTTCCTCAACTTTGGACTGATATTCAACTTTCTTAGTTCTAGAATTTACTGCAATAGTTTTCTTTTTGCATTCAAAAATGAAAGAAAAGCAGGGTCTAAAACAACAGTTTTTAAATCATTTTCATATTTACTTTTAAATAATGAATGCTCAAATTTCAGATCAAAATCAATGTCTTGCAGACTTTCTAATTCACTTGGTAATGAAGTGACTCTTATCAATGAGATTTCAGCTTCTAAATTTTCTATTTGTTTTTTCTTTTTACTACCAATTCTGTCTGGGTCATCTACTATAACAGTAGGCTTAGGATCCGGGTTAGACCTGGTATAATAGACTTTCCTAGAAGCTAGAATTACAATTTTTCAATACCCACAACCTATAAAAACAATCTTAAAGTAAAAGGATGATTTTAAAGATTTCTTTAAGACTAATTTTATGGCTGAGGACTGGTTATTTTCCCAGCATGGTCGCTAGTAATGTTATTACTCCAATAAATTCTTAAGTTGTGAGATTTTGGTTTTTAGTCAAAGAATACTAGAGGTAACCACAAACCTACTTCAAACTCTAGGATCTAGCCTTCCTAGGGTTCAGAGAGGGCTCTCTCTTTCAAGTTTATCTTTGTTTTAAGTTTTGAATATTAGGCTAGTTATTAAAGTGCAATTTTGGTTTGGTTTTGTTGGATTTGGTGGGAAAATTTCACTTGGAGGGTAGATAGAAGGAAATCTACTTGTCCATTGGGCTATGGAGTCTAAGTCAAGCTAACAGAACTGGGATCAAGGCCTAAAAGGTCAAATGTCTGCAGGGCAAGATAGATAACCCTTGGAGACTTGGAAAATTGGTTTTTGAGATGGTATGATCGAGATAAAGGGCACTTAAGAATCCTTAAATTCGAAAAAGGGAAGTATAAGATAGAGGTCAAACGGAAGAGGGAGCAATTAAGAATTCCTTACACCAAAAATCAGAAGAAAATAAAGAAATGATAACTAGTTAAAAATAGGGTTCTATTAACATGTCTTGTAGTAATACTCCTAGTTATACATTCAGATTTAGAATTAAAACACAGATGTATGCATGAACCAAAAGAAGATAACAATGACAAGTTTAAAAGAGTACTTCACTCCAGATAGCTTATCATAGGGATCCTGAAGTATGATGTCAAATAGGTGATCCGGTCTGCTACTCAAAATCGAAATCCAAAGCCTTCAAGTCAACAAAATATCTATAGTAATCTCCGGAAATTTTATTCCACACAAAAATACTTCCAAGAGTGAAGTATTTATATAAAATGCTTTACAAAATATCCTAGATGACTTCTAGGAATAAACTTAGGAAAATTAAATCTCTTACAACAATAATGGTGACAGCTTGCTCAACAAACTAGCAATCTGTCCTATTTTATTCAAAATAAATAGAAACAGTTTTAAGATAAGAAGCAGCTGGCTTCTTATGTGTCCTCTCTGCTGGCCTTTTAGATATTTTTAGAATCTAGTTGCCTTCACTGATACTCTTTAATGCTGATACTCTTTCTCTCTGATACTCTTTACCTTCAGTAAAACTGCCTTCTTGATGTAAAAATCTGTTTTGACTGTAAAAATCAGCAAACTGATTTTTTTTTCTTCTTCATTTGTTTGCTTTTTATTTTTTATAGCATATCAGTCAATGCCTGCCACTCCTCATTTTTAGGAATTCTAATATTCTTGAGTTTCCTAAAATTCTCATCAGCCTCAGTGTATCTGGCAAATGTAGGTTTGATGACAAATAAATGTTTGATTTCATACTGCAAATAAAACAAATCTTCAAAAAAATTTAGCAATACTTTCCCTGTGGTAATACCTTGACTTGTGGGCTTGTTCACCTTCTCTTTGGCATGTTCTCTAATCTTTTTGTCATAATCATTCTGAGGCATTAACTTATCATTGATCACAATGATATCAGGAAGTCCCTTTTACCTTAAATTGGTGAATTTGACCATGAATCTAGTGACAACGGTGTTCATTCCTTCACATTTCTCCTCAAGCTGCCTCATTAGATTTCTTTTGGTAGTTACTTTCCTAATTTCTAGGATTGTGGCTGTTCTTTCATTTATTTTCAATTCTTCAAGTTGTTGTCTATTCTTGCTGTCTAGGAAATTGATTTACCTAACAGCCTGTTCTGGTTTATCTGCCAATTCTTCTTGTGTCTTTTGGATCTCTCCCTGAGCTACCAATAGTAACTCTCTCTGCTCAAAAATCACCTAAATTGATTTCCAAACATCATGAATGGCTTCAATTACATTGTTCCATAGGTAATTTTTAATATATGATATTTGATCCTTGAGAGTTAACTCTTTTTGGAGCTTCTTTACTTCTTCACTCAATCTATGAGCATTCTGTTCATGTATTTTGGCATCAATCTGAGCTGATTTGCTTGTTTTCTCAAGATTTTCAATTATCTTAGTCAATCTAATGATTTCATTGGTCTTCAAGTACATCTCCTCCATTGCCTTTACTAGTTGACTGCTTTCATCTGTAGGTGGCAATACTGTTGTAGAAGATTCAGTCACTGAAGTTGTTGAAGATGTTACTGGCACTGCAGTGGTCAGTGGCTCTTTTGGTGCCAATTTTTCTCCTAAAGTAGATGGTACTGCTGCTGTGATGACTGGGATAACAGTGGGAATGACTGGTTCCTTAACTGACTCTTTTTATTGGACAACTTGGTCCATTTGTATTTCCATTTCTTTGATTTGAGCAGTGAGTTGAAGTATCAAACTCATCATTTCATCTTTCTCCTTTTGATCTTGTAATACTTCCTTTGTTTGTTGATGTTCACCTTGAGGAAGCTTGAGCTGTTTCCTCAAGGTAGCTATGTCCTCATTCTTCTTTTTAACCAATGCTTCAGCTGCTTTGATGTCTGTAGGATCATATCCTACCTGTAATACTAACTCTTCCAAGGCCTTTATCTTTAGATCTTTTGCATATAGTGAAGCTTTATCCATTTTCATTTGGTCCTGCATATTAGAAATGGTATTATGAAGTCTATGAGCACTCATAGCCTTTGTTGTCACAGTGGAATAGAGCATCTCTGATGTTTGCCTGTGAAATTCAATCTGATCCAACTCATGGATTTTATCTGTGGCTACTTCCATATCAACTTTTATATAGTCAGCCACTGTCTTTGGCACTGGTACAGTGGGCTGTAAAATTGACATAATCAATTTTTGAGTTGAATAATCAAAGGCTGATAGGAATCTCTTTTGGTTACCTGGTTTCTGCTTCAAAAATTGAGAATATATTTCAGTTTTGATTTCTTCATTCTTTAATTTGATTTGCCTATATTTTTCCTTAATATCTAAATCCTTCTCCTCAACTGAGTGTGAGGAAGAATCCTCCATACTTTTTTGCCTCTCCATTATCTGTGCATCTTCATTATTCAATTGTTCTTGATTATGATTTGGCTCACTGATGATAATAGTGGCTACATTGGCCTCCGTCTGTGCAGTGTTGGTATTCAAGGTCTTTGTTTCCTCAGCATCAATTGTTACTTTGCCTTTAGCTACTGTATCTAGTTTTGGCCTCTTATTGTAAATGATTTTAAACTTAGTCTCTGTGGTAGTCTCTGCAGTATAAGCTCCTTCTTCTCTGATTCTTTTAGTGGATGTCTCTGGCTGTTTGGCAACTTCCAAAGGGTGACTAGTATTCCTTTGGTTCACTGCCTCTGTTAAAGTATTCTCAACCCACTCAATTTGATTAGCAAATTTCTCTATATTTGGCTTTGACTCATGGATGAAGGGTGTCAATTTACATTTTACCCTTAGTTTACTTAAGATCCCTTGTGGATCATAATTCCATGGGAAGCTTTCTTCTAATTTGTATTCCAGTTGTTGACTTGCTGCTTCCTTTTCTTCTTCTCTTTGATTACATATGAAAGGCCCAGTTTGATTTTTGAGTTTAAACTAAGTCTTTTTATTGGCTGCCATAAAATTAATTGAATCTGAATTCAAGATCTGCCTAATGTACTCTAGGGCAAAGATCCTCATAGATGGATGCTTACGTAACTTGTAGGGCAACAAGTTAGAACCAAAAAATCTTATGTCATTGAATTCCTTATATAAATACCAATCTCCTACTTTGCTTTGCTCTGATAGCTGCAAAATTCTCTTCATTTCCTCACTGATTCTAGGTTGTTCTGCTTTTGTCAAGCTGGTGGTCAATGGATGCACAAACAACTCTGCAAACTCTGAATAACTTAATTTTGTGCCTTCTTTTCTGAGTATAGATGTCCAGAAGACAACTGATAGAGGTTTTCCTTCTATATCCAATTTTTAAAGTGAAATTGGAAAGCTCTCTGATTGGAAAAATAGGAACAAGTGGAATAGATAGGAAGTGTATTTGAATACTCCTCCCAGCTGCAAATTAGACAATTGATAGTGAATGCTATCAGCTATAAAACCAGCATAGTCAAATATAACTGAGAGTGTCTGTCTTGGAGAAAATGTAGACAAAAATCCCAATATTGACTCATCAATATGTTCATTGGTGAAATACCCAAGTATGAAGGAAAGCATGGAGATAACATGCCTTGAACCTTCAGGGAACATGGCAGTGGAATATGGAGGGTTTAATTTTGGGATTTCAACATGTAAAGGCATGAAAGTTTGGAAAATCATAGACCTTTTAGGAAAGTCTAAGTTAATGTATAACTTAGTTTAACTTAGTGAGGGCTTCAATAGATAATGGGACTGCTTGAGGGTCTGATTGAAGCTGCAACATTTGGTTTATAAACTTTGCTGTAATGGTAAATAAGACCTCTTTGTTTGCATTGACAATAGCTCTTTGTTCAGGGATGTAGTATTGGTGACACAGTCTGATAATTTCTTGACAAGGATGTGTCAGGGGGACTACATATTTGGGCAAATTGGATTCCAAAATATGAACATCTTCTTGATCATCTAGAGATTTTTCAAAACATTAGTTGTGTATATCTAACAAATTGAACTCAACTATAGGATCAACTATTTTGTAGTCACTGTCTGCTACAGGAATATGCTCAATATCAACAACTGGGGGTTGCAATGGATTGACTACAATGGCAGTATTTGGAGTCATGGCAGGAGTAGCTTTGGGAGTCTTGGAGCCTTCATATTTGTTTCCACTCTGTTTTTAAGGCATCTTTATTGACTTCTACAAGCTTAAACTGTTTGCAGAGGCAATTTTATTATAACAGAGGTTAGATTAGGCAAATTCAACAAGATATAATGCTTCTTTGGATTTTAAGCTTAATTATGTCTCTCAAATGAAGTTCTGAGGCTAAAAACTGGTCTAACACAGAAAATAGAGGTTTTCTGAGTCTTTTGAATGCAAATTGGGCTAAAACTCTGATAAAAAAGGTTTTTTCAGAAGATATAGGACACTTGCAAAGGATTTCTGGCCTTTAGAGCTTGAAATTGACCCTAAAAACAGTGGAAAAATGATATTTTTCTTTGAAAATGGTGCACAACAGATTCTAGGATTCCTGGGAAAATTCTGCCAAGGTTTTGACTGTTTCAGGGACTTTAGGGCAATTGAATTTAATCAATTTCTTAATTTTATGACAGATTCTTTTCTTTTCAAAGGTTTTTTTTTCAATTGACTGTAGGTTAAATTCTGAGAAAAATACCTGTTTTTGACGCAGGTATAGGATTTAACAAGGTTTTCTTCAGTCTTCTAGTTGAATTGACGACTTTCAATCGTTGATCAGGAGCAAATGCGGCCTATCAATTTTTATAGGTTCTTGGGCAGTTTCAGAGGTTCTAAACGTAAAAATGGTTGTCAGGGGCTTCCTTGCAGCTTTACACAGTCAAGAGGGCAAAGTACTAGTTTAAATGTGAAAGATAGGTGAAAAAATGCACACACAAAGGTTCAATTAAACATTTGATCGCATTAACCCTTTGGCATTAATTACAGGTCGCATCAGGCGGGAAGCAGTTTTGAATTTACGCAGGCGCATAAAACCAGCGGTTTATTGCGTAACTTTTATGTGGTAAGCAGTTTTAATCAAACTCACGCGATCCAACCATAAAGGGCCACGTGGAGGGGAGGGGTTAGCGTGAAACTGCCTATTTCGCGTGGATTTTACAATGGAGTGGTTAGGCATGTAATCTACGCGATATCACTCCTCAGCCGTCGAATCTAAAGGTTAGAAGCGAATGGTGGAGATTTTGTCGAGAGTTGCGTCGGGGTGGAAAGGTGGGACCGGGCTCTTGCATAGGCGGAAGGGTTAATATTTATGAAATAAATGTTTTAACACATTTAAACCATAGTCTATATAGCGACGGGTTTAATTATGGTTTTAAACATTATAATAATGTTTATTACAATATACAAAGGTGGGCTTTAAACAAGGTATTTTTTTACGCCTTATTCATTGGTATATATATATATATGGCGGGGTTAATGTCTTTATTAAAACATTTGTTTAAATGCTTTTAATAAAACATAAGCGGGCGCAGTTCATACATTGTATTTATACAGTTTTCAACCATTTTTGATAGTTTAAAAACTATAAGGCGGGATATTTGAATATGGATAATATTTTAGACCAAAGGGTTTTTTATTTTGGGATTTTCATTTAAGCACATGGGATAATATACTTTGGTAAAAAGTTTATAATAATGGGTTTTTTGGGGTTTATTAGATATAATGGAATTAATAATATAGGAAAGGGTATTTTTTAGGGATTTAATAAAATATGTTAAAAGTTAATATGAGAGGGGAGTGAAATGTAAAACAAAGTACACATTATCTCCAAATATAAAATAATCAAGCATTTACTCATCTTTATACTTCTTTGAATAATATTTAGGATGAATGTGATATTGTGTGTTTTTATGAATGTTTATGAAGGGATGAAATTAATTATTCTAGGGTTACAATTTTACTAAATAAGAGTGTGTTATTACTTAGGAAAAAAGGGTTTTAGTACATGAATGAAGGGTAAATGATGATAAATGAGGATTTAACATAAGAACTCAATATTTTCAACTAACCAGTCATATGGCCTTGGGTCCGGTCCCAACAAAAGTCAGAGAAATGCTCTAAGCATGTTTGAATGATAGCTTAGAATACTGAACACTCATGGGGGAGGGGAAATTAGTGATTTTTCCTGATGATGTATTATTTACATGATTGCTCCATTGCTTTCTACCTACCCAATCTTGTATTTCTAACATTTTTTCTTCATTTTCCAGGTGCATTTAGGCTTGCGACCTTAAAAAAATTTCTTTCAAAGCATAAAACTAATCTAAATATACCTTATTTCGTCCGAGGGCTCAGATTAAACTGTTGAGCTCCTCATTATTCTCTACCTATCTACTGATTTGTCAAGTTTAAACTGTTTGACAAATCTTTATTCTCTATCTAAAACATGAAATTGAAAGCATGAAAAGTTAAGATTAAGCTGTTTAACTGATTATGGATTATGACATTTATTGACACTCTACACATAATCATTTATTCTTTGCAGTAAAAGTAAAAGTAGTGGCATTTGGACTTGCTCACTTTCAGGTTTTTTTTTTTTTTTTTTTTTTGGTATATATTTTTCTAAGTCCCTTGATCTTTCTTTTATGAATTTTTACCCTCTTTTTGATTTTTTATTATTTTTCATTTTTTCAAAATATGAGAAAACAACTTGCAGAATGCAAGGTATGTACACATTTACAAGACTTATCAAAGTCAATTCAAAATTTTATGAACCCTATTATTATAGGACCCTAACAAGATGTATGACGACTATGCCATGAAATAAGTAGCTCTTGGGTACCTCACTGAAAACAACACTGATGGAAGGCAGTCATCTACATCAGGGGTCATCATTCAATAATCAATATGGAAACAGGTGCTGACATTTTCTAATAGAATCCTTTTTGGATTCGCTGGTTAGAAAGAAAGAAAAAGGTTTCATCGATAATTCTAACTTGCAGAATTATGGGATTAGGATATGATGAAATATTGATAAAAAATGTCAAGGGAATGAAACTCTTCATTCTAAGGAAACCTACTACAAGATGACTAGGGTATATATATATATGTTGACACTAGGTGTTATGAATTCATGTCATGTGGTTGTAGGTAGTATACTTCTATCTTTAGAAGTATGATCAATATAGAAAGCAAAAAATCTTCTAATACATAAATTGCCAAAAAGCATGATTTTCACTAGATGAAATCAACATAATATGTCCTCATACGCAATAAGAGGTGATTGTACATGATCAAGGAACTGCACAACGAAAGTTCTTGGAAATAAAATAAAATTGTGTGAAGAAACAAAAATGGAAGAGATCGTCAGAAGTACAACCATAGAAAGAAACAATCAACATCCAAGGAAGCCAAGAAGACTTGACTAGAAAATCTCCTAGGAAGATATGTAGACTCTAATAAAAGTCTGGAAAAGATGGAGACCCTTGACAATACATATCTTTAAGAGATGTGTCAATCTATAAACAAAGGATGTCGATGCCTACAAGATGCAATGGTGAAAGATCATCGCTAAGGTAACTTCTGATTTAAAAATTCATATTTATAATTAATCAATATCTGATGAGCTTATGTAGGATTGCCATAAGGAAGTATGTCTTCCACAATTGATAACCATATGGCAGGATGAAATATCCTTGCAAGAAATATGGTCCAAAGAAGAGCATCATGACATGAAGGTAGACTGAATGAGAAGAGTGATGGATCACTTTTTGAAAACATGGCTCATGGATGAAAGTGATGGATGATCTGTGCCCTATGAAGAGATCCCAAAGTTGAAAGCTCCTCAATTCATGAAGTCAACGGAAGGAGTCCTTCATGAGAAGCTGGATGTTTTCATCATTGCTGTTGCAAGTCCCTCATTAGGAGGGAGCCCAATGATAAGTTTCTTACTTGGAAGAAACTTTGTAATTCCTAAACCAAGAAGAAATATTAGGTACATTCTTTATAAGTATATTCCTTTGTGGAATATGTCCTCCCTAGTTGAGAGGGAGAAATAGACATGTCATTCTGGTCTTCACCTAGGAAGACAAGAATGAAGGATTGGGTAATCATCTGGCATTCGATACTCTTTTGAGATGTATTAGGGCATCCATGGAAAGAGTAGTCATGAAGGGACAAATATTCTTTGAGGATTGGCTATCCTGATAAGAATAGTCCTATGAGGTCATACTTGGTGAACACTCAGATGGAGTATGTACCTTGGAGACAATGATGAAGGTGTCTATAATAATTGGTATCACCAACATTGTAGCTCATAGTCTTGTGGAGAGATGGAGATGTTAGTCAAGGCTTTGCACTGTAACAATGTTGGTTAATATGATGTTATAACAGATGATTACCAATCGAATTCTTCTTATGAGATTCTTCAGATTGAGAGTGACCATGTACCATTATGAATACCTCCCTAATTAAGAGGGAGTGTTGAAAAGTGTAACTAGGTCCAGTCTTCATAATGACTTGTAATTATGAATTTATGTAATGGAGAAGACATATAATAAAATGTATTTTGTAATACTTGCCTCATGGGTTTCATGAGCAAGGAATTTTTAATATAGGTCAAAGACTTCTTCTTGATGTCTTTAGCGGTTTGTCATGTTGTCATAAATATATATAATTAAGAGTCACGTATATGAAGAAATGTTACACTTATGAAGGACAAATATTGATGTAATTTGTATGCTCCAAGACCTTGTTTAAAAACTCCACCAAGTCCGCTCAAAGTATGATGTAAATACTCCTTGAAGAAGTCGACTTATACTCAGAGATCAGGTCGACCTAGGCAGTGGAAGAGAATGTTGACTTTTGGGTAGCATCAGATATGCTCTAGCTCCGAAATTTTGTGGAAGGGCTAGAACACATGAGATCTCCAAGACTCATAAATTGTTTGGAGAAATTCCACCTAAAGTGAAAGTTATTCAAATAATTAATTATTTTAAATGGTTGAAGAGCGCCTAAGGGAAGAGGAAGATACTATGTCTAATAATGAAGAAGAAGGTCCCATTGAGCCTATGCAACAAGTTATAATTCCTTTAACTCGCAAGAGACCTGCTTGGTTAACATCAACTCTTCAAGAAGCAGAAGGAATTGTTATAGCTAAAGGAACATCGAGGGAAAGTAAAAAGCCTAAAAGTTGAAGAGTGCCTAAGGGAAGAAGAAGATACTATGTCTAATAATGAAGAAGAAGGTCCCATTGAGCCTATGCAACAAGTTATAAATCCTAAAATTCGCAAGAGACCCGCTTGATTAGATCACGATTGTTAATTTCTTAATAGGAAAAGTATAAAGGAAGGTTTTTGAGAGTTTGATTGAAAGCTTGGAGAGTGTTGAGTTTTTGTTGTAGTGGAACAACATAGAGTTTGAGCTAAGTAGTAGCCATCATGCCTCCAAAAGCCAAAGATACTGCATGGGCTCATTGTGATATGATTGATGGAAAAATGATCTGCAAATATTGCCAAAAATCTATTGTAGGAGGGGGTATTTACAAGTTCAAGCAACACTTGTCTATGATAAAAGGCCATGTAAATCCATGTGGAGCACCAAATGAAGTAATAGGGCATATTAGGGCAGAATACCTTCAAAAATTTGAGACTCAAGTCACTAAACCAATAGAGAAGTTTGTGACTCGAGTAGTTGCAAAGTTTGGTAGTCGAGACTCAACCAACTGAGTTTCATCATGATGAGAAATTTCAAGAGATAATGTTGATCACTAATATCATATATGTAGATTTGTAGTAGGCCAATGGCCTCATAGCTTGTAGCATTGTTTTTGGACTTTATGGGCCATTTGGAGCCTCATTGCTTATGTATTTTTTCGATGACACGTATTGCACTCGATGCCATTTTGATATATTCACTTATACATGGTATATAAACGATCAAACTTTGCATATTTTGTCTCTATGGGCTTGGAATCATGGTTGCAAATCTTAAAAATATTTTTTTTATTATTAAAAATTAATTATTTAATGTATTTTTTAAAAACCGATTCATTTAGACCTGAACATCACTGGTTAGATCGGTTCCGGTCAGAAACCCAGTTCATTAGGTCCACCAGTCTGATCACCGGTTCCGGTTTTTAATACTATGCTGAAGACTGGGAGACCTTTGTCCAAGGCATTTTGGGTAAGGCAACTCTTCCAAGCTAAGAAGAGATGTGGGCAACTCTTCAACAAGAAGAGCTCAGACGGTGGACCAAGGCAGGAAGCATCAACAAAAGGATCAAAGTAGAGGAGGAAGAGGAAGATGCGGCCCTCACATCTAAGGGAGAGTAAGGGCAACAAATAAGGAAGAAGGAACTCTCAAAGGTCAGATGCTTCAGGTGTGGGGAACTAGGACATTTTGTCACACAGTGCCCTCTGAAGAAGAGGGGCTAGGAGGAATCTGAATCGAAAGTTGCTCCAACTTAAGTTGATGAGGATGATGCTAATGGATGTGTCATGAGTGCTCATGCACCTAAGAAGTTGGGCGATATGGAGCTATAAATCAGCTACATATGAAAGGGGCAGGATCCTTGAGGTACCCAAATGGGAGCCCTTAATAACACTAGCAGAATGACGAGTGTCAGGTGATGCAAGGGATGATGGAGCAACAGTGGCAGAGCTAGAGTGTTGAAGTATGAAGTAGCGCAGAGTAGAGGCAACAACAGCGTAGCAACTGCAACGCAATGCTTACCTAGTGCAGAGCAACAACAATGTAGTGGCATCATAGGGTCAGTGTAGATTAGCAACAAAGGTATTTCCAACATCGAAGAGTATTCAGGCTGACAAGTATGTCAGTTTTAGGAGGTTTTTTAGTTGCTTAACTCTCAACCACTGAGTTGCAGTGCAGCAGTTAGCACTGGCAGTGCTATTGGCAGCATGATGCAACATTTTGAGAGGTAGCTGCAGTACAAATGTAGCAGTGACAGTGGCAGAGTCCTGGGTAGTAGTACAGATAGCAACAACACAGTGGATGAAGGGCAATAGGTCGAGCATCAAGAGTGCAAAGGACCAATGTCCTGGATTAGGGTGATGCTTCTGGTGAAGTATTACTAGAGCACATTCCTCGCTAAGAGGGAGTGTTGATTTTTGGGTAGCATCAGATGTGCTCTAGCTCCGAAATTTTGCGGAAGAGCTAGAACACATGAGATATCCAAAACCCAGAAATCGTTTGGAGAAATTCCACCCAGAGTGAAAGTTATTCAAATAATTAATTATTTTAAATGGAGCCTAAGTTAAAACTTAGGGATTTTAAATAATTAAAGTGAATTAATTTAAACATGTGGGTGAGAAGCTTCTAAGTGACGAAGATCAAGTCTAATTTAATCTTAGTCGTTGATTATGATCCGGATTTATGCATGAACACAATAAAATACAGAAATAGCCATAAACACAGAGATGCAACGGAAATAATGCTTCATTTCATTAATATCAAATAACAGAAATATGCTTACAAACATAATGGAAATCAAATAGCTAGGACGCTGGTAGCTTATCTCTAAGAAGAGATGTGGCGGCTACATGCCTCTGAACTGTGTTACAATGAGGCTCGAGGGCCTATTTATTAATGAGAAACAATGGAAAACTCTAATGTCCAAAAATCTAACCCTAGGAGATGAAGCGCCAACTATGGGCCCCGTTTGGGTAAATTGGTGTTTCAACTTCCCGGGGTCGTAACTTTGGCATACTATCTCCATTTGACATACATGATACATCGTTAGAAAGATCTATCTGAGGACTATAATTGTTGACCACAGATATCGATTTCAGAACGAAATCATATTTGTTGGAGGCACGATGCCCAAAAAACGTCGTTTAGGGCCTCAAAACGGCTCCGAAAGTTCAAGACCTGAAAAGCTGCAAAAAATAGTAAGTTGTGTTGAAACTGAAAAACTGAAAGGACTGATGGTGGCATTTCAAATGGAATAGGTGGGCGGCCACCAATATCCACCTAGATCATTAGGGTCACAAAACGGCTCCGGGAGTGCAGGACCCAAAAACCTACTAAAAATAGTAAGTTGCATTGAAAGTGAAAAGCTGCAAGAATTGATGGTGCAGGTCCAAATGGAATAGATGGGTGGCCACCGATATCCACCTGGATCGTATTAAGGATTAGATCACGACCGTTGTTCCCAACAGGAAAAGAATAAAGGAAGGCTTGAGGGTCAGTTGGAGAACACACAATGAATCTAGAGATCAAATTCTTCTCACGAAGCAGTGCCCGGATGAAGATAAGATCTGAGTGATTCAGTTGCAGCGAGCCAAAGCAGTTGTTGATCAGAGGACCGAGAGTACATAACAAAGCAAGGGCAGTAGAGACGCTGAGGAAGCAGCGCAACCACCAAGAGAGGTGACACAATCCCCAGAGGGGCTGACGCAGGCCCACGCAGAGCATCTGAGAGACAATCTAGAAATTGTTGAAGATCGGGGTTCCTGAGACAGGAGGGCAGAAACTCGATTTTCTAAGAGGCAGATTAGACAAGAGAAAGGGTGACACAGTCCTTAGCCAGGCCCAAGCAAGCCTATGCATCTACTACGAAGAGGCAGCTAGCGTTTCACCAGTTTCCGATCCAGGTTAGCTGGGACTTGTAGTGTGAGGTAAATCACACTATTTTATTTGTCTGCCGAGGATTTTTCTCTGTTGGGTGAGCCGGATTTTCACACTCTAGTTGTATTCGAAACACTATTGCATAATAATACAAACCCTCATAACCGTTGCACCGATTTTCCCGAATTGAGTTTTTTCGAGGACATTTGTTTGAAAATAAGTGTCCTTTGTCTGATTGTCTCATTTAATTTACAATACTTGATCTTTATATTTGTGTAGGTTGCAGCGTATTTACATTAATATTTTCTTGAAGCATTCAGAAAATAACTTCTTAAATTAATGAAAACAAGTAGGCAATGTAAATCAGATTTTTGCAATAGGATTTCTGTAACTTAGATTCATAAATTTTCACAGACAGTCCCTATATATATAGGACTGCGGCCTCATTGTTGGACAAGAAGTTTGGATTACCTCTGTGAAAAAGTATGAGGTTAAGGGTTGTAACTCGGTGCGAGAAAAGGTGACATTCCAACAAAGAAGGATATCATATCAGCTTGGGTATAATATGAAGTTGCAATGCGTAAAGGAGTGGATATACAACAAGGAATATAGGCTATAAAGGATGTAAGTATGAGGCAATAATACAAGGAAAAGTCTGCGGTTTGGTGCGGAAATAAGAAGACACTTTAGCGAGGAAAGAAGTATGTCCAGTGAAGAAAAGAAGACTATCTCAAATTTGTTTTGGTTATACAGTCTCGGATCCTTGTCTTGGTTACATGTCCGAACTGAAGTAGGTTCCTTGACAGCGAGGACGGTGTTATTAAGTGTTGTAAGGAAGTGCGAAGTAGAAGGATTACATAGCGTAGTCAAAGGGACTAGGTGTACAATGACTTGGGCTCAATATACTTTGTATATCTCAGAGGCACATACAACATAAAGAAGAGTTGCAACAAAGTTAGATAACTCAAGAAAAGGGCTAAAAGACACACAACAAAGCAAGAGGGATCTCTTTCTTGAGATCTAGGGTATAGCAAGAAGACTATGGAAGAATCTCAAGGAGGCCGACGCTAGAAGGACTAAGAAGGATATCATCTAGGAATCGAGCTAAGAAGGACTAGGAATTGAGCTTTCCTAGCATTGGTGCAAAGCAATGTAGAAAGGAGAGATCAGCTAGAAAAGCCGAGAAGAGCAGTGACAATGTCTTGGAGGTATACTGAAGTCAAGGATCTGTCATGGTCATGGTACTTATCAATTGAAGATCTAGAAAAAGAATTACTTCTAGGTTTTCCTCTCCAAGAGGGAGAGGTTTTGGCGCTGGCTTGAAGAGCCAAAATTCTGTGTCTCTTGTGTTTTGATAATTGACTTGATGAAAGACATAATAAGCTAATGAAGATAAGATCTAAGTAATAGAAGCATAACAAATATAACACAATCAGTTATCAAGTAAGAGAATTGAATTAAACACTGCCCTACCAAATTGTCAACAACAAGATGGTGAAGATGTAGTTTTATTTAGTGCATAACCATGTTTGAAATATCTTTCTCAAAGAGGTTGGCTTCTTAAAATTCCATCTATTGTTGACAGCCATGCCTTTAATAAATGTACTATTACACTTTTAAATTTTTAGGGAATTTTAAGCAATATACAATAAACTCAGGCTAAATATGAGCTGAGTTTAAGTGAATTTGGTTCAAATATATATTTAGTAATGCTTCAAAATATATGTATATCCAATTGATAGGTCAATGCAAAATGTTGGAAAAATTACACATAAACAACACACACAATATTGACTAGCAACAAGCTAACTTACCTTTAATAATCTCTAATTAAATGCTATTGCTTTAAAAAGCAATCAGATCAATATCACATGGAATGATGTCATTGCAAATTTTTGCTAAAAAATGGGGGCTACTGTTGATCCGTGAAATTCTTTTAAGGAATGGCATTGTTACATTTGAAGCCAATCACTTTTACTTTTAAGGCTACTCTCTTACTAACTTCATGGCTCAAGCTACAAGAAAGCTAACCTAATTTTCAATACTGATCACAGAATCAAGGCAAACTATAGTAAGAATATTCAAACTCTTAAATATACAATTATTAAAAAATGGACACATATTGACCATGTCAGTCGTTTAACTTTTTTCAAAAATTGTGGATGGATGAGGCAAGTAACTACCAAATCTAAAGGCTTTCTGCTTATTTTGGATGTCAAAACATATCTAACAGTGCCCTTTCGGACAATAAGGTAATCGCTCATCCTCTGACATTTTTATGAGCAAAGATGAGGACATCGATACTGAGCATAATTACTTTAATTCCAGCCGACCACTAACAGGGATTCAAATAAGTTTGGAAACCAACATAACCAAACCTTTAAACTAAGGACTGCAACCCAAATAAGCCACTTGGAATTCTTTGCATGAAGGTTACAACAATAACTGGCACCAAGCTCAAGAAAGCACAAACCCCAAGAAATATAGCTAGAGGGCAATAGTTGCATTTGATAGACCAGAATGACCATGCCCTCTGGGATTTAATCTCAAGTCATCTTCACAACCACAACTACCTGTTAAACCAAACCTGACGGACAACTCCTCTCTCTCTCTCTTATATATAAAGAGAGAGGGAGAGCCCCTCTCTCATCTTCAATTTACAAATGTATTCTTAACATGAGGTACCCTAATGCACAATTATAGCTGGATTTCTTGGTTTTTATTTGTACATGAATGCTTTCTAAAAAATATTGTTGATATATAGAGGAAGCCAGATAAAAATTGCAACTCATGCAATATGGGGTTCAATGAGAACATGCTCTGACAAATGGATTTGTGGACCAAGGGAGAAGTATCCCTTATTCATCTCACCATTAACGCTCATCCATATTTCAAGACCTTATGAGTTAATGAAGTTCTTGAATGATGGGATAAATGGATAGTTTGAATTTTGTGAATCTTTAGTTGGCCATCATTCCAATTTTGATAAAAGAGTCAACAAGATGTATGAAATATCAAAAGAGTTTTGGAGCTTTTCTATTATGAATATAATCTATAAAAATAATATAAATAATAATTATCATAATAATAATTAATTACTGAAGAGGCATGTCTTAAAGGACACGACTGTTCATGAAGGGGTACCTGCCTAGGTAGATAAGTGGACACCCATTTGTAATCATATCATATCTCTTTTACATTCAACATTCTTTATATTAATATGCTACTTGTCCTATAATTGGTACTTACATATTCCAGATATTCTGAATATACCGCTGTGTATACGGACCCTGCTTGTTACATTTTCTGAAACACTGATCAGAGTTAGTATTGCATCATATGACACGTTCACGTTCTCTTTTATAATATGAAAACCACAAATTGCATCTAAACTCTGAACAAATTAGATATATCATATGTCTATATGAATTTGCTGAATAGAATAAAACAAGCACCAGAAAATGTTATCCATGTACTTGAATGATTTCATCACTAGGAAATTTGGGCGAAAAATCAAAACTAAATCCATATCAATTAAACTCTTGGCCACGAACTACACAAAATCTTACGTTTCTAGTAACATGACATAATAGATGTAATACGGTCATTACTCAAGCATTGATTTCATTAATGAAGGTGATAATAGATAAATTGAGCATAAATTACAGGGTAGAGCCTTGAGAATATTGAGAAAGCACCAACAGACATTACAACCATAAACAGCTATGGTGCAATCAAGATGATTCAATCCATTCCTGGAAAATATAATATCATTGTCATCAAACTGCATCTGAAATTTGAAGAGCCATCTTAATGTTCATTGCTGCCAGCTCCGCTGCCAAATACCTGAATACATAAGGCATTGCAACTGTCTCAATAGCCTTGCTTGACTTGCAGACATGGCAGATAGTCTTCTTACCATTGTTTCCACTCATAGGTAAACTGGTCAGTCCATCGCTTCTTTGTTTCTGAGGGGCAGACAAAGTTGACAATAAACTCCCACACTTAGAGCAAACATCTGCAATGTGATAATCAGAACTGGTATGAAGTCTGTCATGAAGCAAATAGGCTGCTCCATGTGCAAGAATTGAATCACGCTCCATTTCTCCAAAACGGATTCCTCCCCCAACCTTGCGCCCTTTCACTGGTTGTCTAGTAACTGGATTGATGGGACCCAAGGAACGGACCTGCATCAAGATTATGATCAGATAATCAAATGCCTGTGGATTGAAAAATTTGAGGGTTTTCTCAACTGATTTTTGTAACAAGTGAACTAGGGCAATTGAAAATTGAGATTTCAGAATTTTGACAATTTATCTTTTTACAAATGCTCTTTCAGTCATAAAACATTATGTAAATCTGAAGCAATAGCATGCATTGTTCAGGTAGAATTTAACATTGTAATCTTCAAAGAATCCAGAAGAATGTTTTGAAGCTATTTTTCCTTCAAAAACTGAAAATTTTATGTCTGGTTGTCAAATGAACTGGACTTTTAAAACACACACACACACACACACATATATATATATATGTGGGAAGATTTATACTCCCAATCAGAAGGAAAGAAGTGACGTCATTGGTCAACAGCATTATGGCTATGATTCAAATTTCTTAGTAAAAGATTCATACATAAAGTTCACCGTGAAGGTGAAAGCTCCGAAAAAATATAACCACTTTCTACTGCATTCACTAACTACACATTCTCTATAGATCTACCCCATAAAGGAAAAAAATTAGATGAAAAGTAGGCAGTGAGTATCTCATCCACTGCTCATGCTAGAGAAAGAAATTAATGGAATATTTACACAGTTATTTTTTACACTGAATATTTGCATGGTTATTTTTGACACATTGATGAATATTTACAGTAAGTGTAACTCAAATCCTGCTGTGTTTGATGTGCTAATCAAGATTTATGTTTAGGCAGGGATGACAGAGGATGCTGTAGAAATCTTTCAGCACATGAAGAGTCATGGTTTCAGACCATCCTTATACTCTTGCAACTATACTTTCAGTGTCTTCATGAAGAGGAACCGTGTGGATTGTTATGGGTTCTCTTCAAAGATATGGTGGTTCACAAAATTAGTGCCTTCATGGAGAAGAACAATGGGGATTGTTATGGGTTATCTTGAAAGACATGGTGGTTCAAAAAATTCGTCCCAATTTGGTCATTTTCAACATTCTTACCAATGAGCTTTGTGGGCAGGGAAAACTTAAAAAGACAGTTTTCTTTCTTAGGACAATGTAGGAGGCTGGCTACACCCTGACAGTTGTCACACAGCACACTTTTGATTGATGGTAACTGTTACCCACTACTTTGTCTTACACAATGTAGTGGGTTCGCTAAGAAAAGCACTCATACATTTCTCTGTGAAGGTATGGACTCAGACTATAATGCCATGGGAAAGCATCTCATTCAGGAAAGCATGAGCAGGAGTGTTGGACAAGGCAAAATTCACTTTTGAGAATGTGAGCAAACAAGTTCAGGGTTTCTGGTGTGTAATGCAATGAATGTTCAGGCGCTGTATTGAGATCAAGGCTATAAACAGATAGAATTGACTGTTGTTGAAAATCATGTTAGATCAATTATTGTGTTTTTACTTGAAAATATGACACAGCCCTCTCTAGTTCTGCTAGCACAGAGAGGCCAGTTGGCAGTGTTTCTCCACAGGTGATGAGCTGTAGCAAAATTCAGATGGTCGAAGAAAGGTGTGCTGAACTAGGGAAATACTGAAGCATATATGTATACCTTAAAAAAATGATTGGGCCTGTAATAACCAAGATGCAGTGAGTCCCATCGCATTTGGGAGACTTAATTTGGTGGTACAGTAAGCGAAATGATCCTAATTGCAGACCTCGAACTTGTTGATTCTCCTCACTAGGCCCCCCATTACCTAGGCAAGAGTGCTCTTTGATTAACAGTAATGTTTTCTTAGTTGGGACATGTCCTTTCATATGTCCATTAATTATAATTATGAGTTAATATATATATATATATATATATCACCTTTCCCTTAGAAATGCTTTGTCCTCAAAGGATATCGATGAAAAGGCTTTACATCTTTGATTTTCACTTGTAATGTTTTCACCTAATTCTTTGCTTTTTGATGTCGTCAAAATCGATGATACACGACGATATGAACTTCTACATGCTCAGCAGAATTGTTGAACTGTAACATGATTTTTGACCATCTTAATTTGATCCTTTGTGGAACATTGCACTTATAGGCTTCCCAAGATGAATTGTTATTACGAGAATCGATGACATTGGTATCAATCATAGTTTTCAAAACTGGCTCAGTCTGAATTAGAACAAATCAAACTGCCCCTAACCAGCTAGTTCCAACCCTAACTAACTAGTCAGATCTCACACCCGTGGGGGAAGTCTAGGACCCATGGTGGCAGTTTTTTGAGGTGGCTTTAGAGGGAATCAAGGGTTGTTTCCATCCCAAAACAACCCGCCTTAGCTATAAAACCATGGCTAGCTGTGAGGCAGTATGGATGGGGAAGCTCTTTGGAGAGCTATTTGAGCAAGTGCCAGACACAACAGTTATAAATTGTGACAATAAGACTGGGATTCGTCTTGTAGAAAATCTTATGTTCCATGACAAATCCAAGCACATAGAGATCAAATATCACTATATCTAGGATATGGTGCAGAGAGGAGCAGTGGGGCTCCATCATATTGTGACTGATTATCAGATCGTTGACATTCTTACCAAGCCTTTACTGAAAGGAAAGTTCTTGATTTTTAGAGAGCAGCTTGGATTTATGAACATGACCCTTCCAGGAAGCGGTCACAACTGATCGAGAACACTAAGTTGCCTTTCCCCCCTCTCAGAGCTCACAGGATTAGAGAATGATGTCAGAAAGCTCCTGAAGATGAGGGACCTCTTATGTAGTGTGTGCCACAAGAGTGGGCCTCAGTATGCATCCGACCCAAAATCTGAGACGTGAGAAGAGGCACCTATCTAGCCAATAGGTGTAGTGAGACTTGTCTAGGATGCAGGTGTTCTTCCTCTTGACATTTAATGAGGCCTGGATGTGCGAGATCCTTGTCGAGTGTTGACAAGTGGATCCCCCCCAAAGCAATGATGAGCCTTGGATGTGTGAGATCTTTGTCATGTATCAGCAAGCGGATCCTCCCAAGCAGTGATGAGCCTTGGATGTGCGAGAACCTTGTCATGTGTTGACAAGTGGATCCCCCCAAGCAGAGATGAGCCTTGGATGTGCGAGATCCTTGTCATATGTTGACAAGTGGATTGCCCCAAGCTGAGATGAGACTTGGTTGTGCAAGATCCTTGTCATAAGCTGGAAACTGGTATTGCCCCCAAGTGAATATAGGGTGATGGATGAATCTCCCCTATGATGATTCTTCTTCATTAGAGTGAGACATCATTGTTGCAGATGATATACATGGCGGAGATGAATAGAGATGAGCAGAGAATGCACAGATCTTTTTTTGCAGAAATAAATTCCTCCCTAGCTGAGAGGAAGTGTTGAAAATTGGCAACTCAGGGATGAATTTCTAAAAATAGAAAGTCCAGAAAATAGAATTTCTAGAAATAGGAATTCTAAAAATAAAATTTCTAAAAATAGTAAGTCTAAAAATAAAATTTCTAAAAATAGAAAGTATAATCTCAAGTATGACTTTCCAAAAATAGTAAATCACCTTGCATCAATTGGTAATTAAGTATTGTTGATGGAAAACCCCTTCTGATCATCAATCAATCATAATAGTTAAATTTCGACTTAATCATCATCATTATTATTATTATTATTATTATTATTATTCTTATGATATTATTATATTATTGTTAAAAAGAAATTCAAGTCTCTCAATCATCTCATATGTACCTCCCCTCAATTAATGCATATGTTACTCTCTCTCTCCTTAATGCCCTTACGCACCTCTTACACTCTCTTACACACTTTAATGACTCGTCATAAAATGATTCCTCTCGCAACTTTTTAATGCATAAGTTACACTCCTCTCCTTTATGTCATAAGTTACAATCCTATTTTGGCATATGTAACTCCTCCTCGAGGCATGTGTATTGCTCCTCCTTTATGTCAATAATTCATTGCCCCTCCTATATATATGTGTGTCTCATATCATCTCACCTCACTTACTAGTGCATTGTGAATTCAAACTTGAGCGAGAGTTGGAGAGACTTGAAGGAGATTGTGAGAGAGAGTGACTTGGAGAGTAAGAGCAGATCTTGGAGAGCCAAATTCATTCAATGTTTGCATCCGCTACTGCTATTAGAGATATTCTTCAGATCTGGGTGAACTTCTTCATTCTCTCATTGTACTTTGTATCTCTGCTGAACAACTGATTTCTAATAGAAGAAGAATCTGGTTGGGTTATGCCCTGGTCATTGACCTAACTTCTCTGTGTCTCATTGAGTTCTTGGTTGTCTTTAATTGTGCATATGGTTTATGTTCTATCTACAATTATTTAACTTATTTTACAGCATAAAAAAGTTTTGGATTTAAGCGATTGTAACAGCATAGAACATCAAAATTTCAATAGGTTTTAATTTACAATTTATAGCATGCAAATATTTTATAACAATAAGAAAACAACCCCAAAATCCATGATAAACAAGTCTAAAATTAGGCCTGATCAATGACTGAATAAACAAATAAATTACAACAATTTTCAATGGCTGAAAACACATATAACAGCAATAGAAACCCTAGACGCCAGCCCTACTTAATGGCTGAAAAATACACGTAAAATGATATTTTTACTTTTCCAAATGAATGCATGCAAAATCTAACCCTAGGACAATAAGGTCAAAGGTTAATATGTTGAAAAACGAACTTTTTTTTGTAATGTATTGTTCCAATTTTTATTTTCCTCCATAGTACAACCAGGGTGGATTTCCAAGATAGGGGATGGCGAGGCCATTGGCGTAAGTTCGTGTTATCAAGAGTTCCAAGGAATTTTTGAGGAGTTTACGGGATCTGATAGCATTCTCTTAGCATATTTCATCATCAGCAAAATTTTTCTTTTGTTTGTCGCATTCTGACCACTTTCAAAATTAGCGTTATTATGGAGCCTGAATTAATCATAGTAACACGGGTACCGCTCCCAACCATTGGAGAACACGTACCCCACGCTCCCACACTCTTGGGAGCTTGGGAGTTTGTAGGTAACTTTCCAAAATCGCAGGGAACTTCAAAGGGTACTTTGGAGCTTTTCAGGAGCTTCACTACAATAAATTTTGACACTTCAGGTACCTACTTTGAGCAGATTTTCACCTTTCAGGTACCCATTTTGAGCAGAGAAGTGACCATTTGTTTATTTTTCAAGTGATACATGACAGGTCAGGGGGTTGGACTGCATGGGATCTGTAAAGCGATAGAGGTGGAGATGTAGCAAAGATTTCAACAAAATATAGATAGTTCCCAGTCATTCCTTGGCAGCTTCTGTTGAAAATATTGAAGTTCAATAATTGAAAATAAGTCTACTTTCTTGAAGTCTATCTTGAAGCTTTAATGATAAGATTCAACAAATTACAAAGGTGGTCAGAACAAGAAATAGTAGCGTGTTAGTAAGTTTCATTTTATAAATTTCCAAACTTGATTATAATATAGTGTTGCATGAAATCACATAATAATCAAGTAATAATAGCCTTTTTTTTCGGTTTAGGAGTTTTGCATGTTTATTTGCTGGCAAGGAATTTCATTGGCAAGTTGTTGATGGATTTATATTTTGATTTTTTCTGGCTATGTTTCAAAGTTCAATCTTTTACATATTTCATTGCAAGATGGAATCTGCAGGATGGAATTTAATTGGCAAGTTTTGGATGGAAATAAATAAATTATTTTATTTTCACTTTTAATATATATTAAATTTTAATTTATTATATTTTTTCCGCTTCCAACTTGACGTTTCCTGTAAATTTGGGCAAAGCTTCTAGCCGTACCGGATACTTGTTCTCCCATACCTGAAGTACCCACGTACCGGAAACTCGTGTAACATAAGAATTAATTAATTATGCTCAAGGTGGTATTTTGAGAAGATTATTTTATGGAACACCTCAATGTAATAACTCGTTGGAACCGGAATGAGAAGATCTTCAGGATGGGATGCTGAGGAGTGACTTATAATGGTCGGTGAGAGTATGGTGGTTAGTTTACCGGTTTCCTTAACTAAAAAAGACTTTAATTAGTCATTTAATTAAACGAAAAATAATTAATTAAAGGAAAAGGCCCTGAAAGTGACTTGAGTGAAATAGAATTAAATTAAAAGTCACTTTGATAGAGTCAATGGAGGATCTTCTAAAAGAATAATAAAATAAGATGCTTCTAGAGACTTGGTGATCTATCTATCAAATGTATAAAAGGAGAAGCGGAGGTCATTTGGACACATCTTGGATTGGATCATTGTTTGTGTGAGAGGTTTGAGAACTTGGATTCTCTATTTTAGTAGTAGCCCCAGGATGGAAACCTTTGGGTGATTTAGTGAGAGTGGGCAAGCACCCATCTCTTCCCTCAGTGGATCCATTTAAGATTCACAGGTTGCAGTTCATTTCCAGCTTGTTTTGGAGGCCAGTTGCGGCATTGTTGTAGATCTATTTGGGGCCATTGCTTCAGCCATCTCCAATTTTTGTACCAGTAGTTTCTATATTAATAAAATAAGGTTGAGATCTTCTGCATGTTGATATTGTCTATTATCCAGTTCAATATTATATTTTCTGTTTCACGTGAATATTGGGGTTTCTGTTATGAAACTTGTTTATTATGTTGACAGCTTAAATTTCTAAAGTTATTTTACATGGCAATCTTTTGGTGATTTTATGGTTGAATTAATTTCCTATAAAAAAATGCAAAATATTCCGAAAGGGATATTACAGTGGTATCAGAGCATGATTTTGGACAGCAGTGGGTTAAAATCAAAGTTGTCGTATTGTTCTTGAAGAATAAAGGAGACATGTTTGTGGATTAAAGTTTTCAATCTATTTTGCTGGAGGATAATTGTTGCAGGGGATTTCTCTCATTTGATCCGATGTTTCTACAGTGAGTTTGCAGGATTGTATAGTTGGAACATTGTGGTATGAATTTATCTTATTTGGAGCACTGTGCAGAATTGGGCACACAAGGGAACTCACACTAAATTGGGGATTTTCGAGATCAGCTAGAATTTGCCCAATATTTTTCTGGGTTTTTCTGGGTTTTGTGAGAGCAGTCCATGGTTAAAATTTCAGAATTTTATGGGCAATATTCAAGCTGGAAATAAACATTCCTTCAGTAGTGTGTTTTATTAGTGAACTGGGTAATTCACACCACTTGGTGAGATCGATCTTGGCTTGGAGTTAAGCCAAACTATTTCTGGGTTTTTTATGGGTTTGGTGTGAGGAGCTCCAAATTAAATTTTCAAAATTTTTTGAGCAGTTTTGAGGGTAGAAACTCTAGTTCTTCTTCAACAACAATTGTATTTTCTGGACAGTGCATGCTACTTGTTTCAGTTATTTTCAACACTTGGGTCTACTTCATTTCACCTGGGTTTTGCATGCATGCAGTGTGGCATCAAATTCATTTGAGAATTATAATTCCCTCAAGTATTTTCCTCTCATGCTTATTTATATTGCAACTGTTTCCACTTTATCTGCAAAGTGTTTGCCGAAAGTTGTTAAAATTTCTCAAAGAAAGTTTTCAATATTTGTTGATTTAATGAGAGAATATGGTGAGTCTACATGAGGTGTTCATATTATATTTGGACCTCTATGTAATTGTTGAGTGTGACTTGTGAGGGATGAGTATGTATTTATGTGAGAGGTCTATTGTGTACTTCTTGATGTACTTGTCATTATTCAACTAAAACATGGATCAAACCTTCATAAATTCCCTTTATAAACTAGCAAAAAAAATCAATAGAACCTTGTCCAAGGGAATACTTACGTTGCTACAACAAGAGAAGCCACAAAAAGAGCATGAGTTGGGACACACAATCTTCAAACTTGGGACAAATTTGAGATGTATGGGGGTTACCCCCAAAGCCCTTCTAAAACTAGAAGAGCTTGATTCACATCTTTTCGAAGTGGATCAGCTAGATGGGAGAAGATTAATTCGGGCTCTAAAACTGACCGTGCTTGCCTTAGCATAGCCCAAGTATTTGAGGCGCCCTTCTATAGGAGTCAAACTTTCAGTTGCCTCATGTCTTAGTAGTATCTTGACGTTGACCGAACCTATACCTCCTTACAATGATAACATTATGAGGGGAGTCTTGAGGTTGATAGTGGAGACCCTGCAAGATTTTGATAACAATGAGGGCCCTACATTTGTGAAGAGGCTAGAGGTTTTAGAAGGCATGGCCTTGGTCATAGTTTATGACCTCATGTTTGAGCTGGAGTGTGATGACTTGATCCTATAGATGTTCCAATGCTTCTTCAGCATTAGGAAACATCATCCTGACACAATCATAGCACACATGCAGTCTATTCTTGATGCCATCTGCCGGGAGTTGTAGACCATATTATTGAGCATTTGGAGGAGAGAGCAGTTGGTCACACTTGCAGATTATGAGCTAGCCAGAAGGCTAGTTGAGCAGAACATTGGGTTATTCATGAGACAATTGACCGCGGAGGAGCTGCTCCAATTTGGTGGATCAAGCAGCAAAAATCAGCTGAGGAGGGTTTTTATTTCATCTGCAAAGAACCTTGGGGGCCTGATCACTCATGCTTGAGAGATGCAGATGAGGTGGCAGAGGTAGAGCAGGAGGACATTCCTTTTGTATGTCAGGATGAGGACTCTTCTTTGGGTGAGTCCATGGGGTCATATGAGGATGCTTCTGGGGAGCATGAACAATCATGTGGAGTTGATGATAGTAGGCCAAATTTATATTCTAGTGTGGTTGGTGAGCAGTAAGGGGACTCTATGGGAGATATTCAGGATGATGAGTCACCTATGATGATTCAACATCAGCAACATATTATGGAGCATGAGTCAGCTGAGAAGGAGGATATGCACAGTATGCAGGATGATCCTTTTGTAGAGGGCCAATCAGAGGATCACATTGAGCTCGTGATGGAGGAGGATGAGTGGCCACCCTTGGGGTCAGCCATTGATGAGGAGGAGACAGATGCACAGATAGCTAGTAGGATGGCAGTATTTACATGCACTTGTCCTCAGGAGGTGTTGGAGTACAACAGGACAACGTTGTAGAGGATTGGTGGGCTGGAGGAGCGTGGAGTTTCCTATTCGATGAGGGAGACAGCAGTGCATCCATCTTTGGGTCTACCCATTGATGGGGTGCATACAGAAGTAGTGGCGGCTAGCACAACCGCAACATTTTCAAGCAACAACCCTCTCCAGGGGTACATAGACAGGGGTTGCAACATATCTTGCCCGTTTTGGCCTATTCTGGAGAGAGGGGCCCTCTTCTTCAGGAAGATCTCTTTGATGGACGGGACAAAGGAGTATGAGTTGAGCATGGACTGGCGACAACACAGTAGACTTGTTCCATATGTAGTTGTCCCTGCATTTGATTCTTTTCTTGAGATCGATTAGCGGGAGATCATGACTTGCTATCCTATTCATGGAGTATCATTCTTAGTTTAGGGCACATCTCAACAGGAGCCCTTAGATAAGGTAGTTATTGCATGTTTCAGTGGTCGTGGATGGTGGACTGACAGTTCATCAGTACTTCAGTAGCACTAGCCCAACATCAGCAGAGTGAGATTGACCTTGGCCTAAGCTAGAGGTTTGATTGGAGAGAGTTGTTGAGTTGCTATTCGCTTCATGGAGCAACAACTATAGCCAGAGACAGTGCACAGTCCGAGCCATCAGACTTTGGTGATGATCGATCATGGTGGCATTGGGATCCAGGAGGATTGGTCGATGATAGGTGAAGCGAGAGATCAATTTAGGATCTAGGCATTGAGGGGTCTCTTTCCGATGGCTTGACATAGAGGCATAGCAACATCTAGTGGTTTGTATGGGATCCAGGCATTGGGTCTCAGTTCCATCGGCCCAGCAAGATGGTCCACATATTTGGATTGCTTGAGAGTAAGCAATCTTGAGGCAGAGGATTTGTAATGTTCCAATTTTTATTTTCCTCCATAGTACAACCAGGGTGGATTTCCAAGACAGGGGATGACCTGGCCATTGGGGTAAGTTCGTGTTATCAGGAGTTCCAAGGAATTTTTGAGGAGTTCTATGGGATCTGATAGCACTCTCTTGGCATATTTCATCATTAGCAAAATTTTTCTTTCGTTCCGTCGCATTCTGACCACTTTCAAAATTAGCATTATTATGGAGCCTGAATTAATTAATTATGCTCAAGGTGGTATTCTGAGAAGATTATTTGATGGAACACCTCAATGTAATAACTCGTTGGAACCAGAATGAGAAGATCTTCAGGATGGGATGCTAAGGAGTGACTTATAATGGTCGGGGAGAGTATGGTGGGCGGTTTACCATTTTCCTTAAGTCACTTTGATAGAGTCACTGAAGGATCTTCTAGAAGAATAATAAAATAATAAATAAGATGGTCATTTGGAGACATCTTGGATTGGATCACTGTTTGTGTAAGAGGTTTGAGAACTTGGATTCTCTACTTCAGTAGTAGCCCCAGGACAAAAACCCTCGGGTGATTTAGTGAGAGTGGGCGAGCACCCATCTCTTTCATTGGTGGATCCATTTAGGATTCACAGGTTAAAGTTCATTTCCAATTGCCAATTGCGGCATTATTGTAGATCTATTTGGGGCCATTGCTTCAGCCATATCCAATTTTTGTACCAGCAGTTTCTATATTAATAGAATAAGGTTGAGATCTTCAGCATGTTGATATTGTCTATTATCTAGTTGCATATTCTATTTTCTGTTTGTCGTGAATATTGGGGTTTCTGTTATGAAAATTGTTTATGATCTTGATGGCTTAAATTTCTGAAGTTATTTTACATGGAAATCTTCTAGTGATTTTATGGTGGAATTAATTTCCAGTAAAAATCTGCAAAATATTCCGAAAGGGATATTACATGTACATTAATCTCAGTTTACCATAAAAAAAGAAAAATTCAGGGTTTTATTTTTTTTTATTTTGAGCAATTGGCACAAGAGATGGGTGTAGTGTCTTTCACAATTAAGGGATAATGGAGCATAGGGCTATAAATCAATTCCTTAAACCTAAATTCCTTCCATCTTCTTTGGAGATTGAAAAGGAGGAAGCTACACTTAAGTTCTTCAAGAGAAACTTGATTAAAATCTTGTTCAGAGAGATGTTAGAGCCATAAAGCGTCAACAACAATTTGGTGAAATTTTGATTAAACCCTTATTCTTCAAGTAACAAGATTGAAGAAAATACCAACAATAATTAGTACACATCATCAAATAATCACCAATAATCATCCAATCACATTATCCTCCACAAGACAATTTTGTTCAACTAGTGCTCCGTAGTGACCAAGAGAGAAAAACTACTAACATGCATTCATCTCCAAGTGTTTGTGACAATGATCCAAGCATAATTCGACCTCTATATAAGTGAGGGTAACAAAGTTGAATTATTTCCAAATTAGCTTAAAATCCCTAAAAATAATATTAAATGTGATCACAAGTTTGATAGGTCACAAGCCGACCACCAAAGATAACTAAGTCAATGAAAAAACATAAAAGCAAGCCTCATTTAACCCACAAAAGTGAGCTAAATCCCTCCATGGGTTTGTGTGTGTGTGTGTGTGTGTGTGTGTATTCACTATGAAATTGATTAGGTCTTTGTTGAGATTTTGTGTATTTGCGGTAGCATCAGTTGTGCTCTAGGTCCCAAATTTTGAGGAAAGACTAGAGTTCACCTGAACTACAAGACCTAGAAATGGATTTGGGAAATTTCATCTGATTTAGCAGATATTAAATTAATTAATTATTTTAATGTATTTCCTAAGTTAAAACTTAGGAAAATAAAATAATTAAAGTGAATTTAATTAAACATGTGATAAAATTGTCTTCAGTCACATGGATCAAGCTTTCTTTTAATCTTAGCCATTGATTCAAGATTTGATCATGGCCGTTTATTTGTCAATGAGAAAAGTATAAAGGAAAGGCTTGGAGTCATTTGTAATGACACACAGAGGCATAGCACTGAAGCTAAGCTAAGATTCTAGGGCAGGGTTTGCTAAGAATACTCAGAAGTGTTTCAGCAGCAGAGAGGGGAATTTAGACAAAGGGGATGATCTAATCCCAGGGTCTAGAATACAAAAGAGGCAGAGAAGAGATAAGCTCAAGGACAACACAGAGGAAGGCAACAGCAACAACAAGGACAATGTAATTCAAGAGACCCATCAGGGGTTACGCAGAGACCCTTAGGGGCAGCGTAGTGACTACGTCATCCATTTTGGGGTAACACAGTCCCTTCCTGAGCAGCGCTGAGGGTTTGGAGGCCATCCAAGGCTGACGCAGAGGCTTTCAGGGCTTCAGAGGCTGACACAGAGCCTTTCAGGGGCAACACTGGGGTTTCTAGGCCTAGATTTGGCTAAGTCCTGTAAATCCCATTTGAGGGTGCGGATCAATCATTGTTTTGGCCCTAGATCAGCCAGAGATCTATAGATCTAGTGTTATCTCTATCAGGTTTTCCAGATCTGGAACCCAGATTTGTGTATTCAGAAATATTCTTAATAATAGAACTCTCCAGCAGCCAGAGACCGGTTTTCCCACATTGGGTTTTTCTGGGGACTATTTATCCAGAAATAATTGTGTCACTTTGTCAATGTGTGCATGTGCTTATTCTAGATCTGGATTGGTAGAGATCTGTTATGTGTTTTGCTTCGATGTTAACTTGAATTTATTCAGTTGATAACTTATATAAGTAGGAGGAGCTTAACCGGATTAACAGTAATAATTTCTGCATAAGATATAAGATTCAGAAATTTCTACATGGTATCAGAGCAATTGCAGATCTAGGAGGGTCACTAGTTGAAGAATCTGAAAGGTCTAGCTACAGAAAGCAGTTGGAAAAGCAGCAGAGAAGCAGATCTGAAGGGACAACACAACTTTCAGGAGAAGATTCACGCAGAGGGAAGGGTGACGCTGTCCAGCGTTGTGTCCGAGCAAGCCCACGCAATTACTGCACAGAGGCAACTCAGAAACAACATTGGTTGGGTTTGAAGCTAGCCAGCATGATTGAAATCTGAATCTGTCAAATCCAAAAAAGTCTGCAGAAAAGTTGCAGAGATTCAGAAGAGCTGGTGGGGTTAAAAATCTGAAGATTTCTGATTTTTAGTCTTAGCACAAGTGACAAAGATTGGGACAAGATTAGCTTCTCAGGAAGTTTCTTGCCAAAGGAAACTTAGAGTTTGATCAAAGGATCAAAGAAAAAGCGGAATCATAGTTGATTTGGTAGATTTCCAAGGAGGGAAATCAAGTGTCAAAGGAAGCAGAAGGCACCTGTTTCACCAAGGGCCTTAGATCCATTTCTCTAGCAAAGAGAAAAGGAAGTTCCGACACATTCTGAGAAGATGGCTCCTCATGGACTGCGTGATCAGGATAGGCTAGAGGGCCTCTCAAACCTTTTGGTGTGGAAAGAAAGGATCCTGATTGTCCTTGAGGTGTACAATCTAAAAGACCATGCAGAGTAGATTCTGGGCACACCGACAGATGCGGATCTCCTACGGAAGCGTAGGGACTGTTGGGCATGCCAAGTGGCTAGTAATGGATAGTATCAAGTACCATATTGTACCACACATAGCTGAGAAGAAGACATCTAATGAGATGTGGAAGGCCTTGACTTCCCTGTATGAGAGAAAATCTGTCCAAAAGAAAATGTTGTTGGAGACCCAAATAAGGTCATTCATGATGACAAATGGAGAAGACATGGAACACTTCCTCTTCAGACTACAGGCAATCAAGGATCAACTGACTGCAATGGGTGCAACCGTAGATGATGTCGTGATAGTCAAGACTACCCTCAATGCAGTAACAGATGAGTGGGAAACCTTTGTCCAAAGTATCTTGGGCAGAGTGGACCTCCAAATTGGGATAGCTTGTGGTCAATCCTGCGGCAAGAAGAACTATGCAGATTCACCAAGAGGCAACACAGCCCTGCGTTGAGCAGAGAAAAGAAGGAAGATGAGGAAGATGCAGCCTTGGCATCAAAGAAGTAGCCGAAGAAGAAGAAGAAGGATCTTTCAAAGATCAAGTGCTTCCAGTGTGGTGAAATGGGACATTTTTCCAGCCATTGTTCGGAGAAGAAAAGGGACAAGGAAGCATCCTCTTCCAAGGCAGTTGTGGTAGGTGATGGGTCAGGAGATGATGTAGCCATGAGTGCTCATGAACCACAGAGGTGGGGTGACATGGACATGTAGAAGAGCAACATAGAATAAGGCAGGATCCTTGAGCAGCTCATCTCTTCGATCCCATGCGAGCTATGGTAGCCTTAAGATAGTAGTGGGACAAGTGGAGCAGTGGGTGCATAGATCACAGATGAGGTGGAAGCAGAGGCAGATATGAAGGTTGGGAGGAGCAGCGCTGAGCAAAGCAGCAACAACGTAGAAGTAGTAGCAGCGCAGAGGTTGATGTGACTTTAGCAGTGCAGAGCAGTGCTGCTTACGCAGTGCAGAGCTGTAGCAACGCAGAGAGCTCTAAAGAAACAACGTAGTGCAGGAGCAACGTGATAGATTTCAGCACAAGGAGCTGATGTGACTTCAATAGTGCAGAGGGAGTCTGATTACGCAGGTAGAGTTGTAGCTGTACATCGTTCTTTAGATGCCAGCGCAGATCTGTAGCCTATGGAGCTTCAATGATGAGGATGCAACCCATTTGACTTGTTTGTCAAAGATTGAGCAGGAGATTCAGTTGTTTCTCTCAACAACTGAAGTTGCGGTGTAGCAGATCAACAGTGGCAATGCTATGAGCAGCACAGATACAACATATTGAGAGGGAGCTACAGTATAGTGGTTGCAGTGGCAGTGGCAGTGGCAGAGTCATGGGCAACAGTACAGAATGGCAACATCAGTGCAGAGTTGAGGGCAAGAGGCCAAGCTTCAACAACACAGAACCAGTGCCCAAAATCATGTAATGCATAAGTGTGATGTGTTACTAGAGCACACCCTTGATGCTATGAGGGAGTGTTGAGATTTTGTGTGTTTGGGGGAGCATCAGTTGTGCTCTAGGTCCCAAATTTTGAGGAAGGACTAGAGTTCACCTGATCTACAAGACCCAAAAATGGATTTGGGAAATTTCATCTGGTTTAGAAGATATTAAATTAATTAATTATTTTAATGTATTTCCCAAGTTAAAACTTAGGAAAATAAAATAATTAAGTGAATTTAAGTAAACATGTGATGAAATTGTCTTGAGTCACACGGATTGAGCTTTCTTTTAATCTTAGACATTGATTCAAGATCTGATCATGGTCGTTGGTTTTCCAACGAGAAAAGTATAAAGGAAAGGCTTGGGGTCATTTGTAAAGACACATAGAGATAGAGCACTGAAGATAAGCTGAGATTCTAGGGCAGGGTTTGCTAAGAATACTCAGAAGTGTTTCAACTGCAGAGAGGGGAATTTAGACCAAGGGGATGATCTGATCCTAGGGTCTAGAATACACAAGAGGCAGAGAAGGTATCAGCTCAAGGACACCGCAGAGGAAGGCAACAACAGTAGTAGCAGCAGCAAAGACAGCGTAATTTTCAAGAGACCCTTCAGGGGTTACGCAGAGACCCTTAGGGGCAGCGTAGTGACTGCGTCACCCATTTTGGGGTAACGCAGTCCCTTCCGGAGCAGCGTTGAGGGTTTGGAGGCCATCCAAGGTTGACGCAAAGCCTTTCAGGGGCAGCACTGAGGTTTCTAGGCCTAGATTTGGCTGAGTCCTGTAAATCCCGTTTGAGGGTGTGGATCAGTCATTGTTTTGGCCCTAGATCAACCAGAGATCTATAGATCTAGTGTTATCTCTATCGGGTTTTCCAGATCTGGAACCCAGATTTGTGTATTCAGAAATATTCTTAATAATAGAACCCTCCAACAGCCAGAGAATGGTTTTCCACATTGGGTTTTTCCAGGCACTATTTGTCCATAAATAATTGTGTCACTTTGTCAATGTGTGCATGTGCTTATTCTAGATTTGGATTGGTAGAGATCTGTTATGTGTTTTGCTTCGATGTTAACTTGAATTTATTCAGTTGATAACTTATATAAGTAGGAGGAGCTTAACTGGATTAACAGTAATAATTTCTGCATAAGATATAAGATTCAAAAATTTCTATAGTTTTCATGTTGAGTCCTTCACTATTAGTATTTCTGTTTTAGCGACAAACATTTTTTGTTTTCATTGTTTTATTACAAAAAACCAACTTTATTGTTGCAATTGTTCCCCCTGCATCCACAGTTCAATTAGGAAAGTCAAAAGAATCCAGAATATGAAAGAGGCAGGGTGTTGAAGAATTTAACTAGGTTCGGTCTTCATTATTAATATATTTGTCAAAAATAATTTATTATTATTTTATTGACTTGTTGAAGCATGGGTTTCATGCTTGTGTCAATTATAGGTCAAGCCTCCATTGTAGGCTTTAGGTTATTGTCAAAGTCATTTACTATTTGGTCAAAGACTCCTCCATCAAGTCATCTTCTTCATCAACTCAGCTTCTTCATCAAAGTCTTCAAGTCAACCTCTTCATCTTCACGTCGACCTCAAAAATAATTATTATCAAACGAACTCATGTCGGCCTAAACTTATGGAGACACAATAGTTCATACACACATGTCGGCTCATTTCAGTGGACAACAACTATAAATAAGAGTATAAGAACTTCACATTTCTCAACCACATAAACTCTGAGATATAGCTCGCACATATTACACATCATACACAGTTCGGTATCATTGCAAAAGATGAACTCGCATTACTGATATCTCAGTTTAGTTCTACAATCAAAGACTTTGATGCTACTACAGGGTCATGCTATCACAATCACAATGATAACACAGTTTCGGTGCCATCTCTATCTTCTCATATCCACAGAAAGAAGGGTTTGTTTCTTCCACAATAAGGGTCTTGATGCTATCACAGAACTTGGTGCCATTACAGTAAGGAGACCTCGGTGCCATAACAGAGACGAGATCTCAGTGGTAATGATGTCTCTGTGCTAACACAGTAAAAGGATGACTTGATGAAGGAGGTCTCTATTTGATAAGGGTCTTGGTTGTCTCATCTTAATCTACTGAAGGAAGAATTTTGACTGGGTTTTCCCCAAAGAGTGAGGTTTTGCCCTGGCAATGTGCCTACATTTTGTGTCCTCTTCTATTTGTTGCTTGGAATTAGTCTTGATGATAAGAAAAGATAAATTGAAAGAACACATAATAATAACGAAAACTTCACAAGATAATGTCGCAATAAGAGAAATCATTTAACTGCCACGTACTTGGATTTCTCAACATGGTACAAAGCTAAGGTCATGGTCAAAAAGAAGTTTGAAAGACCACTTATTCATCTTTGAAATATCCTCAGCGAAAGGCTCTTGAAGAACAAGTCAGATGGACACTTCAGGGCTAGTAAAACGAAGATTTCAATGAACTAGTTCAGTCTTAAAAATACCTTGAAGAAGCATGAGGATCTCGCACTAAACTCAGAAAGAGAAGCTCAGATCTTTCTCTGAAGCAAGTTCGGATCATATCACAGTTCAGATATCAATCTCAGGAATAAGGTCTAGGAGTTCACGTTAATTGCAGAAGTAAACTCAGTTCGGAAATTATAATGGCTACAATTCGGAAATTACAGTGATATTGGTTAGGTATCATCACAACAAGAAGGTCTCATAACCTTGGTATCATTATAGTTTAGTACAACCACAGGAAGAATGGCTTCAATACTTCCACAGTGACAAAGAACTCGGACTTGGTGTTATTGTAGTAGTATGATCTAGTAAAAATCACAGAGATAACTTCGGTGCATTCAACATTGACAAATTTCGGTACATCTCAGTATGACAGTTTTGGTCATGAAATCAGTGAAGACTATATTACAATAAAGAAACTATGGATTGAGTTCAACATACTCTGAAAAACTATTGGCATCAGGCCTATTGTTGAAGGCAGCATAAGGAAAATTCAGGCTTAGTGATATATGGTCGAAATACTGATATATATAAGAGTTGAAGCACTGGTCATTGATATGTATAAGATCGAAACAATAAAGTAATATAGTCTGTCTTCAACTCATTGCAGAAATGGAACTTGGCATAGCAGCCTATGGAGATATATCAAGGATCTAAATACAAGCACAAGGGACCAGTTTTAAGAAAAATCAAGTATTTAAGATGCACTTACAACAAGTCTAATGAGCTGTCAAACCAGAGGTATGTAAATACAAGGTAAGTATTCAAATATATGGTTCATAGCTAGTCCAGGACAAAATTGTGATCCTTAGATGACATACATATCCTTGTCCCCTAGAATTTACTAGCAATTTAGGATGTCAAGTAAATGTCATGTTGTCAATTAACTTGATCTTCGACATCATAGAATACCATCCTCCCTGGTTACATAGGAAATCTAAGTTGAGAAATTTAAATTATGTTCTTGGTATCATATGTTTTGCTTGAAAGTATGTATTACAAGAATAGAAAACCATGACTTGCACTTCAAGGAAATAACTTGCTCAACGATTATGAAAGAAGGCCTCACAAGACAAAAGCATTGGAGTTAAAAGGGTTTGTCAAGAAACAAAGGTATGTCTTAGATCATGAAGTTTTGTTATTCTTTGACAAATCTATTCTACACTACTAACAATTGTTGTGTCTAGCTCTCTTGAACCTTAAAAGATTCTTACATAGGATGATTCATCATTTGATAAATCTACCCACTTATATCTTTGATTGCTTGTATAAAAGAACCCTAAAAAGGTTCTATGGAAACCCTAACCTAAGGGTGTGCTAAATAATGTGTGAAACCCTAAACCTACTTAGGGTTATTGATGAAGAAATTGCTATTATGTTGATGATGTCATGTTTGGGGTTTTGGTAAGATCATGGAAACCCTAAATTGTTAAGGGTTGAAATGATGTGGTCTAAAGTCCTGAACCTCTGAAGTTTTGGTATAATAGGGTTTGCTTTGTTATGAACCAAAACCCTAGCTTTTGGTTGGGTCTACAAGAAAAATCCTTATTATGTACTTATCATCCTAGGAATGAAACCCTAGGTATGTGTTCATTTGGTTGTAATCCTAGCTTGGTCTAGGCCGGTATATGTCTAATATATAAATATTGCTTAACATATGTTATGTTTTTGTTATATAATGAATTCCTAGATATATGTGTTGACCTAATTACTAATGGTCATAAGTCCTAGGGTTTGGAAACAGGCCCTAGCTAAAAGTTTGAATGTCTAGGATGATGTTATTTCAGATATCTAAGGTTTTGTAGCTAAACCCTTGTAGTAGTTAAATTCTCTAATATGTATAAATTTGAAATATATAGATGGAAAATCTAGGGTTTACATTAAACCCTAGTAGAAGCTATTCATGTTGATTAAGCTGTGATTGATTGTTTTTGGTTATTGCAACTCATGTATGAAATCTAGGGTTTACATGGAATCCTAGTGGAAAGTCTAACATATGACTCCTGAAAGTTATTAGATACTTTTCTTTTCTTTTGACTTATTTCTAAGGATCACTATATGTCAGAACTTGTCTTCTAACATCTTGACTAAACTGCTGATGTGATTGATGGTTTGTAACAAAACTTTGGCTAGAAGTTGAAGTATTGAATTATAGTCTCTTGTTGGTTATACAAAGTCTAATGCTTCCACTACTCTAAGATTTCGTTATGACTAACTTCATCCTTCTATAGATTTGGTTGTACTTGTTGTCTAAGTTGCACGGGTACATCATATTCAAGACGGTGAAGATGTCCGTAAGTGAAAGTCGATATGATAAGCATGATGAGAAGGATGGAAGCCATGAAAGATTCTTCGATATCGTAGTAAAGAAATTGAGCCCCCCCTAAGTGAAGAAGGAGCTTAGATGAAAGGAATTTCTCTAAGAAGTGATGGATATAGTTCTCTACTTCATGTGTCATGCACTAGACCAGGACTAATAGCCGTAAGTCTTAGTGAAGGCCATGAGTGAGAAAAGGACACATCACACCTATCTTCATGAAAACAAGTCTCTAAGTTAAGAGGGAGGGCATATCATACTCATGATGGTTATCTTGAAAGAAGAAATTGGAGAATGCTTTTTGAGGTATTGTTGTAAGAAGGAAAGTAGGATCCGCTTGAAGAATATGTTATTGCATGTGAAGTAGGAAAGGAAAGTGTATGATTGAGGAATCTTCTATCAAAGATTCCGTTGATAGTCCTACTTTGTTGAGAAGCAACAGCAAGTTGCTTGAAATACCCCAGAGGTTTGTGTTTTTTTATGAACATGTGGAAGTATATTATTGATTGGGGTTGTGTTTTTAAGAATAATGGTTACCGACCAGTTTGATCCAGTGAGATTTGTTGTTCCGGCTTTGTGAGTGAAGCATTTATTGGAAAGACATCGAGTCGACACTTTGTAGTGATGTCTGATAAGGAGGGTGACATCGAGTGGATGCGTACCTACATCATTGGGTTCATGGTTAGTAAGTAAGCCTAATGGTACCTATAGAGGCTGAAAGCTTTAGTCCATCTTAGTCTCACTCGGATAGATTACATTGGTCAGGAATCTAGTCTGTGGCATTGCGGTGCCTAAACTGTTGAGAGACCAAATGGATAGATTTCCCTGATCAAGAATCTGATCCATGGCATTGTGGTGCCTAAACTTCTTCATAGATGAAGTGAGATATTCCCTGTACCTCTTTAATTATATATGAATACCTCCCTAGTTAAGAGGGAGTGTTGAAGAATGTAACTAGGTTCGGTCTTCATTATTAATATATTTGTCAAAAAGAATTTATTATTATTTAATTGACTTGTTAAAGCATGGGTTTCATGCTTCGGTCAATTATAGGCCAAGCCTCCATTGTTGGCTTTAGGTTATTGTCAAAGTCATTTATTGTTTGGTCAAAGACTCCTCCATCAAGTCATCCTCTTCATCAAAGTCTTCAAGTCAGCCTCTTCATTGTCAAGTTGTCCTTAAAAGAATTATTATCAAACGAACTCATGTCGGCCTAAACAACAGTTCAAACACACATGTCGGCTCATTTTAGTGGACAACAACTATAAATAAGAGTATAAGGTCTTCGCATTTCTCAACCATAGAATCTCTGAGATATAGTGTTAATTTTTCATAAGGCTATATTGTTCTTTGCTTTAGAGATAATTGCAGACATTGTCCTTTAAACATTCACCCCATAGCTTCATTAAAACATTAGCAATTATTCAAAAAGAACAATAGCAGTGAAACATCATAGGAAGAAAAGCATGCATATATAGGACACCAATATTGGTTAGAGACCAGGGCAAAACCCCACAAGGAGAAAACCCTTTCAAATCTTCTTCTTCTATTAGATCGTCATCAAAATGTTCAGAATCAAAGTAGATACATCGACAAGCTTCTTCAAGCTTCTACTACAGGTTCACAACTTCGTTTCCAAACAAATGATATCGAAATAGATATCTAGACCAGACACAAAGATTGTCCATACATGATTGCTAACCATGAACCATGATGCCCTTACCAAATGAATTGAACTGTCTTCACAGTGCTTGAGCTAAACTGGCTTCTCCATCATACCATCATACTCTACTACTAAGTGTAGGCTTGCCTCTGTGTATATTCGCCACTGTGTGAGCTACCTCTATGTGCACTAGCCACTATGTTTACTGAAATTCCTCTGTGTTACTGCACAGGACCTGTCACTATGTATTTATTGCTACTTTGAGTACTGTGTAGAGGCAATGAGCTTTTGTGTGCAGCTAGGATGCCTGGCCCACTGTGTAGTTCACAGAGTACACTGGCCAGCGAGCCATATGAATATTGTCCACTATGTAGACTGTCGAGCAAACCATACAATCCACTATAGTCTGTCCAGGTGCCATGTATATTGTGCATTGTGTAGACATAAGTTTCCAACTGTACAATATTGCTACCATGTCCATACTACCCGAGGTCCTTATCTATATTGCCTAGTCCACAGTGCGAGGGTCCTATGTCTAGTCCATAGTGGGAGAGTCCTGTGTCTAGTCCATAATGCGAGGGTCCTATGTCTAGTCCACAGTGCGAGGGTCCTGTGTCTAGTCCACAATGCGAGGTTTGTCTGTCCACAGAGCGAGGTACCCTTCCACAGAGATATGCAAGATAGTCTTCCATAGGTATAGCGAGACCCTTCTCTGAAATAGAGAGACCTTTCTAGTTCACAGTGCGAGGTCTGTCTGTCCACAGAGCAAGGTACCCTTCCACAAAGATATGCGAGATAGTCTTCCATAGGTACAGCAAGACCCTTCCTCTGAAATAGAGGGACCTTTCTAGTCCACAATGTGAGGTCTGTATGTCCACAGGGTGAGGTAACCTTCCACAAAGATAAGTGAGATAGTCTTCCACAGGTATATCGAGACCTTACCACTGAAATAGTGAGATCCAAAAACCATAGACTTCACTAAAAACCTCAAACAGAATGATGCCCTAAAATATGAACAATGCTAAGGTGTTCCAAGTCACCGGGTTTGGCGAACATCAATGAAAAAATTCGAAATTCACCAAATTTAATCGACAGCCGAATATGTTCGATTTTGTTTGGCAAACACAAAGCCGAACCTCAAGCTGAACACAATGCCGAACACAAACCTGAAAAACGGTCGATTAAATTCGTTTTTTTAATTAAATTTGGCAAAAAGTTCGTTTGTGTTCATTTAGGTTTGGCATTTTGGTGAACCGTGACATTGGCGTTGCCGCATTTTGGTAATGACATTGGCGTTGCCGCATTGCATTTGCTCCTGCTCACGATCTCAGGCTTCAGCTCACGAATAGCTCTCGGCCACCGACGCCACAGTGCACAGGTGATAGCTCCAAGCTCCACGGGCTCACAGTGCATAGGTGACAGCTCCAAGCTCCACGGGCTCACAGCACACAGGTGACAGCCTCAGGCACGCCGCACAGCTCCACAGGCCACAGGCTACAGGCACAATTAGAGCCTCAGCCCTCACCTCTCCGTAGGCTCACACTGCCCAGTGCCCACTATCGGCCTGGGCTCACACAGAACACGGTAAGTTCACTGTAACCCATCTGCAGGGAAAAAGATTAGATGACATCTTCAGTTGCACAATTATACTAGCTCCAATAACTGTTTAATCCCTAGGTTGGTTTAAGGTCTGTTGTTCTTGGCACAATTCCATCTTTCATGAGTTTGTTCCCGAAGTGTTTCCCAGCACATTCGAAGCAGCATTAAGGGTCTTTAAGGACCACTCCAGTTCATTGTAAAGCCAAGTTTTTAAGGCACATTAATCTCCTTAAATTGAAGGTCTAATTCCCAGATCATTTAGAGAACAATTTCATCCTTTCTGAGAAAATATTTTAAGGTTTCCTGAGGCCACATTTTGTATTTATTTGAGGCTGTCTCTGAGTCTAAATTGGAGCATACTAAAGGGCTAATTTATTTGGACAAGGTCTGGTCTCAGATCTGAATTTAAATTCAAGTATGACCTTTACTGTTTACATAGGGCTGTCAAGACCGTGAGTTTAGGAGGCATCTTCAAAGCAAGGTTAATGAAGAGACTAAGGAGCAGCAATCTGAAGCAAGAGTGAAGCTTGTTGACAGTGTTAATAGAAAATTAGCAATGTCCTGTTGCCCCCGTTTATGAGCTCAAAAGAGACAGAGTTGTGACATACCTCTGGTCCTCTGTCTGCTAGTGCTCATAAAGTTACCTTAGATCAAGATGTTGCATGGAATTATTTCTCATAAACGTAGTGAACAGGCTTTGGACTTGCAGGCTGTAGGATGAGGCCCTATACTGAAGGGTTACTTTCAAACTTGCACCACAATTCTTCAAAAACTTCACTTGTCCAATAAAACTCCAAATACTCCTTTGTCCAAGGTTTAAAACACTCCCAAATATGTGACTGTCCAAGGCTCCAAATGCTTCCAAATAAGTGACTGTGTTCAACTCTTTAAAGTGTAACTGTTCAGCTGACTCTGAAAAAAAGAGGCTCGGAAAATATACAAGTGGATACCAATACCAAAATTGAGTAAACCCTGCCATACCAAAAACAACAGTAATTCTGTCATACAGTACAGATCCTAAAACTTGGGGCTGTAGCCTGTAATTTGTTGACATTATAGTAATAGAACAGTTTAGTGAAACACAGATTAAATTAGAGAAAGGGTACAAAGTTCAAACAGCTTAGTGAAACAAAGATTAAATTAGTAAAAAATGTATATACAAAATCTAATAGGTGGTGTAATGACCTGTAGGCTGCAGGCAGCAATTATAATTTATAGACTACAGGCTACAGCACAGGCTTACAGCCTACAGGCTTACAGCCTACAGGCTTACAGCCTACAGGCTTCCAGTGTCCAGGTAAGAAAACAATTTTTTTACTGCATTTTTATTTAACTAATTAACATATACAGGTTTTAAATATATTGTGTTTGCACTGTTAGACCAGACAGTCCAAACACAATATATTGTAAGTCTGTATATTAAAAAAAAATTAAATTACATTCTAGAAGAAATTTCATTATGCAAAATTATTTAGAACTAATTCAAATGTAATTTTAAAAAAAATTTGCAGACATTTCACCAACTGTGGTTCACTTCAGCAATCAGGATTCAGAACCTTTAAACTTCAATGGCACCCCCAAAATCAACTGCTGTAGCATGGAATTTTGTCAGAAAAAATGGGAAAAATCTTGTGTGTGAGATTTGTGGGCATCAATTCACTGGCTCTTTAACTAGAGCCGTGGATCACCTTCTTAGTATTAGCAATGACAGAGGAGGTGGTGTTGAGGGCTGCACTAAGATCTTAGATGAACAAAATGCCGCAGTGGAGAAAAGCTATTCCTCTTCAAAGGGGGGAAAGGAAAACAGGGAGCAAAAGAGGCAGCGAATTGAGAGGGAGATTGCCATGTCTTCCTTAAACACTAATTCAATCTCAGCCATTGGTGGATCAAGTTCTACTATTGTAAAAACAGGTGGAACCAAAACATTAAATCAATTCTGGAAACCTGTGGAGAAACAAGAAGTTGATGATGCTGTTGCAGAATTTTTTTATGCATGTGTAATTCCCTTTAATGTGGCCAGGAGTCCATATTTTAAAAATGCAATTAAAAAGACCATTGATTTTGGAAAGGGCTATGCTCCTCCTGGATCTGAAGCTTTAAGGACCACTTTGCTAAAGAAAACAAAAGGTAGAGTCACAGAAAAATTGTCTGAGATTAAAGAGTCTTGGAAGCATACAAGATGCACAATTTTGAGTGATGGTTGGTTAGATTTGTGTCATCGCCCATTGATCAATGTGCTTGTTTACAGTCCTCGAGGGGTAATTTTCTTGAAGGCAGTTAATGCAATGGATCAGGTGAAGACATCACAATTTATTTTTGAAATTTTGGATGAAGCAATTCAAGAGGTTGGGGTGGAAAATGTGGTCCATGTTGTTATAGATAATGCATCAAATTGTGTTGGTGCAGGGAAGATGATTATGGAAAAGTATAATCATATTTATTGGACCCCTTGTGCAACTCACTGTTTGGATTTGATGTTGCATGATTTAGCCAAATTTCTTTGGGTCAATGAAACAATACGAAGAGCCAAAACAATTGCAAACATCATCATCAACCATCGTCTCACTTTGAGCATATACAAGAAGAATGCATCTAAAGAGTTGTTAAGGCTTTGTGATACAAGGTTTGCTACTTTCTATATTACTCTGAAAAGAGTTGTTGAGGAAAAATGAAGCCTAAGAGCTGTTTTCTGCAATACTGAGTGCAAAAGATCTCCCCTTTCAAAAAAAACTAAGGGGAAACATGTTGAACAAATAGTGTTCGATAATGGCTTTTGGGAAAATTCAGACAAGGTTTTAAAAATATGTGGCCCAATTGTTAATGTGATCCGCATGGTTGATGGTGACAAACCTTGTATGGGTTTTGTTTATGAAAGTATTGATTGTTGCAAAGAGGCCATTGCAAGTGCTTTTAATAATGTGGAAGTTGATTACCAGGAGATATGGGAAGTAATTGATCAAAGATGGAAGATGATGCATAGTCCATTACATGCAGCAGCATGTTATTTGGATCCTAGGTTGTTTGGGTTATCAAGACATAGGGATGAAGAAGTCATGAATGGACTTATTTAGGCTATTGAGAAGCTAAATCCAGATCCAAAAATTGTAGGTTTGGTCAGATCTCAGTTGAGGGCATACAGGTTAGAAGAAGGGCTATTTGGTACACAATCAGCAAAGTATGATAGGAGCAGAAGTGATCCAACAATATGGTGGGAGTTTTATGGTCCAGGGGCGCCAGAATTGCAAACTTTTGCAATTCGTATCTTAAGTCAGGGATCAAGTGCATCAGTGTGTGAAAGGAATTGTAGTTCCTTTGACCACATTCATTCAAAGAAACAAAATAGATTGTTATCTGGAAGATTAGAAGATCTTGTTTATGTTCGTAGTAACTTGCACTTGGCTTTGAAAAATGTGTCAAAAGAGTCATCCAATTCCTCTACTCCGTACATCGATCCTGTTCTTAATGCATCAAGGGATGAAGCTGATTTTTACAATGATAGTGACATTGACAGGGAACTGAGTGATGAATCTGATGCTGAGGCATCTAGCGGATTCACAACCCACACTACTCTTGATGATATAGAACTTTTTGATATCACAAGTGGGCCACGAGAACATCAAGAATAAAACTTGTGTTCTTGTTTTAGACTTCTAGTTTACTTTTTGCTAGACTTCTACTTTACTTTTTGCATGAATACTTTTTTAGCAGATTGTTTTCAATATACGAAATCTGATATGGCCCATGGTTTTGTTGAATTTGATATTCTTATAGTGCTACTAGCCTACCGCTAATGTCTATGATGAATTTCTCACCTTGTTTACTATGTATGGAAGACTAAAGTTGGTTATTTATTGGAAATTTGGCACTCACTTTCATGGTTTATATGTGGAAATGATGTAAATGTTTGAGCAATAATCCTATCATCTATGTGCTTGCAATGTGCATTATGCACTTTGAAAATTGACATGCTTATTTATTTATGTGCATCATATTTATCTTTCAACATGCTTAAAATTGTTATATTAATATATATATATATATATATATATATTTTTTTTTTTTTTTTTTCAAATTTCTATATGTCGAATTTTATGCCGAACTTTATCGGAAAAATTTTCGGTGCTGAACTTTATTCGAATTTCAACGTCGCCGAATTCGAACACGAACACAAACCTGGTGACTTAGAGGGTATTTATAGTTATTTGTCATAGCAAAGAGTCATGTCCTTTGGGTGAGCCGACATGACCATTTCATGTCGGCTTAATTTAATCAAGCCGACCTTCACACCAACTTCATAAATTCATAAGTCCACTTTCCCATGTCCAAATTTGACGTATCTTATATCGATTTTGATCCTCACGAGATGAGGAATCCAATACTGCAATAATCTCCATCAAGTGAGTGTCGAGCTGTCCAAAGGTGGAATTTGACCATAGTTGCCACATTTTAACATATAGCTCGCACTTGTTACAGAAAGAAGTTCGGATAACACATCATACACTGTTGATTTTTGGGTAGCATCGAATGGGCTCTAGCTCTAAAACCTTGTGGAGGGGCTACGCCACATGAGATCTCCAAGACCCATAAATCGTTTGGAGAAATTCCACCCAGAGCCTAAGTTATTCCAATAATTAATTATTTTAATGGAGACCCTAAGTCTAACTTGGGGAAATTAAATAATTAAAGGGAATTAATTTAAACATGTGGGTGAGAATGCTCTAAGTGATGAGGATCAAGTCTTTTCTAATCTTAGCAATTGATTAGAGATTAGATCACGGTTGTTGATTGTTCAACGAGAAAAGTATTAAGAGAAGGCTTGGGGTCAGTTGGAGAAGACATAAAGAGTGGCAACACTTGAGCTAAGTTGAAATTCTAGGGCGTGGTTTGCTGAGAATTTTCAAGTGAGCTTGCAGTGCAGTGAGGGACAGATCGGCGGTGGGATTTCAGACCCGAGGCCGAGAATACATTGGCAGAGAGCTAGATCCGTACCAGAGAATAGCGCAGAGACCCAGCAGGGGTGATGCAGCCCATCCAGGGTCACGCAGAGGCAGCATAGGCCTAGCAGGGGTGACACAGGCCTAGTCAGAGGCAGCACAGAGGCTCACGCAGGGCTGGAGGGATGACGTAGAGCTGCAAAAGGCAGCGTTGGGGTTCCAGTGGGCCAAAAAGGGCTCGTTTTCAGCAAATCCAGAAGGTGTGAAGTAGCCACACTGAAGAGTGACGCAATGACTACATAGGCACCTACCTGTGGGGTTCTTCATCCTCAACTGAATCAGCCATATTTTCTGTCTCCGAGTGATAGTGGTACATCTGCCGAGATTTTCTCTGTTGGGAAAACCACTACTGGTGCCCTTGATTGTATTTAGAATTCTGCATAATAATAAAACCCTCTAAGAGTTGCTGCACTGGTTTTCCCGCATTGGGTTTTTCTAGGGACATTTGTCCGAAAAATATTGTGTCCTTTGTCATGTGGGCTTTATTCTTCAGTACTTTATCTGTATGTATGTGTAGGCTGCAGTAGTATTTACTTTGTTGTTTTACTAAATAATTCAGAAAAATAACTTGTTAATTAAATCAAACAAGTCGGAGAAGTAAATCAGAATACTGCAGTAGGGTTTCTGTAATAAGGAATAAAAAAATTTCACATACACAATTCGGTCTATTTTAGGAAGAATATTCAGTGCTACTGCAGAGAGCGAGGTTCGGTATCATTGCAGAAGATGAACTCGCATTACTGATATCTGAGTTTGGCGCTACAATCAAAGACTTCGGTGCTACTACAGGGTCATGCCATTACAGTCACAATGATAACACAGTTTCGGTGCCATCTCTATCTCGGCATATCCACAAAAAGAAGGGTTAATTGCTTCCATAATAAGGGTCTTAATGTTATCACAAAACTCGGTGCCATTACAGTAAGGAGATCTCGGTGCCATAAAACAGAGGGGATCTTAGTGGCAATGATGTCTCGGTGCTAACACAGTAAAAGGATGACTTGGTAGAGGAAGTCTCTAGTTTGTAAGGGTCTTGGTCGTCTCATCTTAATCTACTGAAGGAAGAATTTTGACCAGGTTTTCCCCAAAGAGTGGGGTTTTGCCCTGGCAGTATGCCTACATTTTGTGTCCTCTTCTATTTGTTGTTTGGCATTAGTCTTGATCATAAGAAAAGATAAATTGAAAGAACACATAATAATAACAAAAACATCACAAGATAATGTCATAATAAGAGAAATCGTTTAACTGCCACCTACTTGGATTTCTCAACACAGGGATCCCCATCGCAAAGGCATAATCCCCCTCGAGAAAAATACAAGGCTCTCTAATAACAATAATTGACATCAATGAAATTGGAAGTCAGGGTTTAGATTGTTTAGAGCTTAAACCATAGGAACTCATTTACGAAACAATGGAAAGTCAAGAAATAAAAGACATAACTAAATTCTTTGAATGTTTTACACACAAGAAGTGAGTAACATTTACAGGATAGTCTCTTGCAAATTCTCAAATTAGTTGAAAACAGTGATATTCTTACAATGAAAAAATTTACGCTAATGAATTTCAATGATGATTACTAAAATTTAAAGTTATCTACATATATTACTACCGCATATTACATTAACATTACACGTTTACATAACATTTTTCTTCAGTTGTACATAGTTTTTCCCATCACTATCTTATATAACCATCAATTTAAAACATGTTTATCCTTTGTTATCGAGACCATCTAGTGCTGTAAAGAACCAAGTGACATTTCTGTAATTTAGCTCTCCACATATTAAATTAACATTACAAGTATACATAACATGTTTCCTCAACTGTCCATAGTTTTTTCCTGTCACTATCTTATATAACTATCAAATCAAAACATGTTTATCCTTGGTTATCGACACCATCTAGAACTATAAAGAACCGAGTGTCATTTCTGCAATTTAGCTATAATTACAACCTCTATTGTTGTATCTTTCCCTTTTTCTGTCATGTCAATTTGTATCACCCAATGTGACCTTGATGTTTCCAATGCTCCTTTTTTTTGCTATTTCTTTGTCTGATAAAACACAACTTCCACTTTTCTTTTTGTGCTTCCATAATCTCCCGAAGCGAAATGAAGCGAACAAAGTTCCTTCTCAAACTACCTTCTCAAACTAAATACTCCAGAAGACTTGGAATACAAAGATATCCATGAGGATACAAATATTATTATATAAAAGGTATGAAGAATGAGATTGAAAATTACAAATGAGGCCTTCTTATATACCTAGGCAGGTGACTCTTCACGAAAGGTCATGTCTCATTAGACATGGCCTTTCAACCTAATTACTAATTAACTAATTAATCATTATTTATATTATTTTATTCATTACATTGCCTCCCTCCTCAAAAAGATTTGTCCTCAAAGCTTGTTTGATGAAAGGCCTTGATTTCTTTTTTGGCTTCGATTCTCTTCTTATCTCGGGATAGTCATCTTTGTTGATACGAGTTGATACGTTCCTCTGAGTGACAAACAAAATTGTCGCACTAAGAATGGATCAGACCATCCTAAATCAATTTTTTGTGTAATCTTACGGCAACTTGAAACTTGTGATGAATTATCACTTGAGTGGATTGCACTGACATTAGTATTCTTCAAAACATCAGCTTTTTGTTTTTGTTCTGAATATATAGTTTGGTCGAGTTGTCTGCTCCCGTGATTTGGATGTCGATAGGGAACTTTTCTGGTTTGACTTCTTTGATTTTCTTCTGGCGAGGATGTTATTGAGTTGGTTACAGAACCTTCACTTAGAATGTTCCATGTCTGAACTGCAACATCTAAGTTTGTATCTTTTGCAACTTGCTTGTTTTCTTCTTGAGTTGTGACATTTACTGGAACAATGTTCATTTTTTCTTCAACTTGAACTTCTACATTTGAAGATTTCGACGATTCCTTTTCGACAAGTTGTTGCACCTTGTTTTCTAATGACTTCTTGTCTTTCTTCAGCTTCTTAGTTTGCGTTAGTAATTTGTCGTTGTGGTCCTTGAGGCGAGCAACTTCTTCATTCTTCTTAGTGGTGATTTTGTCAATTTCCTTTTGCATATTTTGTATCACCTTTTTACCTTCTTGAGAAATTACCTTTCAAATTTCTTGTATGTCTTCAGGCGTCACTAAATTTGGCTTCAAGTTAACGTCCTATAGTGTTATTTTCTTCTTCTTGTAGGATAATGTTAAAAACTTTTTTTTGTATTTAAGATAAATGAACCTAGGGTTTCCATCCATGGTGGACCCAACACAATATCACTATTATCCAAAATTAAGGTTTTCACGGTAAATTGAGAGATAAAAGTATAATCCCCAATATTTAGTTGTAGACTCTTGATGTCGTATTTTTTCTTGTCAAAAAATTCTAATATTTCGATTATATTTGAGTCAAGAATCACCAAATGGTTGGCAATTTTAGGGTTTATATAATTTTTCTCTTCGGCAGGTGATATAGCAATAGTGACATCTTTTCCTGCGAGAGTTCTATTAATTTTAAATAGCACTTTAGCGTCGATGGGTATGGTTTCTAAAAATATTCCTTCCTTCAATTTTGATTTAGACTCCATTTGCGTTTATCAAGGTGAACTTGGAGTTTGATAATATATTTCCCTTTTTTTAATTTTTTTTTTTTAAATTACTTTTTAATACTTTTAATATTTACTTTTATATTGTTTAATAGAAAATATCCTAATATTTCACTTTTTTTTAAGCTTCCTTTAACTTTAATAAGTTCTTGTTTTTTTTAATCCCTGACTCTTTTTTTCTCAAATACTTTATAGTAAGCAACCTTCCGATATAATAATATATTTTTCCTCGATTTTTCAAACAAACACTTTTAAATATCGTTGCCCACTTGAATTTGCCTTATCACTTAAAATTCAGCACACCTTGATAATTACACCTCTTTTTGATTTTTTTTTGAACCAAAATAATATATTAACTTTATATTATCCTGTATCTTATAGTTATTACATTCCGTTGTTTTTTTTTTTAATGGACACTTAGTTCTTCACCCACAATTATTATAGAAGTACTTATAATTATAAGTATTTGTTTGTCCAAGGTAAATATTAGATGCGTCGTGACTCTTTGGTGAGCACCCTTGGTTCTGTTTACCTCTCAATTCAGTTGACGTCTCCCACATCAAAAGTTCACAACTGTACTTTAACACGATTTTTATTTCTTTCTTTCGATTCAAGTGAGTATAGTTTGTAAACCTTTGTTCAAACTCCTTCCAGCGGGTTAATGAGATGGTGGCGTAGGGTGTAAAACCAATCGAGGGTGGATGTGGCGTGGGTGATTGTCGGAGAACAGTAAATACAGGTTACGTCGGCAATACAGTGATGTCACCTGCAAGCAGACTCGACGATATCAGCGATGAGAATTGGCTGCGTGTGTCAGCACAACTGTCGATGGTTGCAAATTATAGCAATAACAAGGCAATTATGGTGACCGCTCATCCACGGGCACCAGAGAGGACGCTGAAAGGTACCAGAGAAGAGGTGACGTGGGTTTAGGGCGCTGCTTGGAGGGGCATGCTATGGTTGCAGTTGAACGGTGGCAAGTGCAGTCGAGCTTCTTCTGGCTCCTTTGTTTTTTGTTTTTTTAATTATATTTTTATATAATTTTATTATAATAATTTTTTTTCCTTCTAATCTTATGATTTTCGAGTGTTTTTATTTTTATTTTTTATTGGAGCCTTTTTTCGTATATTTTTCTTTATATAGTTTTCCTTGTTTTTCATTTTTATTTTTAATATATATATATATATATATATATTAATAATAACTCTTTCTTCTTCTTCTTTTTTAACTTTATTTTTCTTCTTTTAATTTTAGTGGCCAAAGGCCTTTGACGAAATCAGCAAACAGAGAAACTCCAAAAGTGTAGTGAAACGCTTCAACGACAACAATGTTGACGAATTTTCGATGGCCAAGGGCCTGAATCGGAGAGCGTGGCTTTGTGCAGCGTGAGTGGCCAGAGGATCGAACTGCTCTGATACCAAATGAAGCGAACAAAGTTCCTTCTCAAACTAAATACTCCAGAAGACTTGGAATACAAAGATATCCATGAGGATACAAATATTATTATATAAAAGGTATGAAGAATGAAATGATTGAGAATTACAAATGAGGCCTGCTTATATACCTAGGCAGGTGCCTCTTCACGAAAGGTCATGTCTCATCAGACATGGCCTTTCAACCTAATTACTAATTAACTAATTAATCATTATTTATATTATTTTATTCATTACATCCCCACTTTTACAACTGGAATTTTAACTTAGATATTGATCTATGTTACAAAGGAATTTTTGGTTATGATTGTTTAATAATAACTCACAGTGATGTCATACCCCCGTGTTTGTTTCTTCTTTTCCTGTCACCAACTCAGTAGTAAGAGACCAACTCTCTCTGAACCAGGCCATTCTATGTGTTGCTACACTTTCCAAGTGTCTGAATAACGCATAGAATTTGGCATTCTCCTCACATTTTAACTTTTGTTTCCAATTCCCATAGTCTGTTTTGTTCTTCTCATCTATCTTGTTACTAAATCGTTCTTCTGATCATGTGGGATTTATTTTTCATCCAGGAAATTTTTTGGCTAAAGGTCCCTGTTGAAATTGCTAAATACATAACCACCCAATGTATCGAGCTTTTTCTTACTTTCAATTATACGAGAATATAATGGTGGATGACAGATCCTTCTCCTTTCTAACCTTTTATAAGGAAAAGTTTTACCCTCAAGAATGTCAAAATTTAGTATGGTTTCTTTTCATCCCATGATCAGTTTTACTTAAAAAGGTTTCCTCTTCAAGACAAGAACAGGGCACTTTTTTTAAAATTGAATCATTACATCTTGACTGGTTTTCTCAAGTTATATAAAGGATGACAATGTACTGAACATTCTCCAACCACGGGAAGAAAAGTGTTCTAAGTTAACAAAAGGTGGGGAAGTAGCCCCATAAAATATATGAAAGACAATCTACAACCTACAAGCAGCTCATTTTCTTCTGAAGGGGTTTTAAAGAAAAGAGTGACAAAATTTATTAGAGAAAATAAGCAATTCTAGCAGATATGAATATCTAATGTAGCCACCTCATAAAACAGCCAATGAAAAAAGACTACTGGCTAAAGAAGGCAGGAATCGCTTAAAATTTAAGGCAACCTATTTTCATTTTGACATGAATCAGTGGGTGTTGTACTAGGGATGGGTAGGGCTTTGCCATACCACCTAAGGTGAGGCATTTTGCGATAACGAGATGAGAGAAGCTTCAGTGTGGTGAAGAGATAATAAAGTAATGGTTTGACCACAACAAAGCTTCCCGGGGCGTGGTCAGAAATTAATTCCTATATGGTGCCAGGAAGTACTTAACACCTTGACCTTGGCCATGACCTATATTAAATTTGCATCAGTACTTTGGTCCTCTCATAAGCATGCCTGTGCTACTTATTCAATATATGAACAGAATAAAACCAGTATACACATCATACCTGAAATTTATCTGAAACCATGTGACGAAGTCGTTGATAGTAAACTGGACCAATGAATATTTCACAAGTAAGCTCTGTACCAAGGGTGCCACTGTAGAGAACCTCTGTGCCATGATAGTTGAAACCATATGAAGATAAAACTTCACCAAATTCATCAACAGTAGAGTCTGATGTATGCTTTGATGTATTGTCTTGATTCCTCACTGATCTTGCAAATGGAGTTGCATCAACAAACTTTCCCTGGAGACTACCACCCTACCAAGATAAACAAACAGCAGTCAGCAATTACTAGACAAACTTATACTTGGACATGCAGACAAAAACAATAATATGAAAGCACCTCGTTATGATGAACTTGACAATTTCATATTCTTTTAGCTTGGGTTATAATGTTCATTCACAATTCATTAATAACTCCTGAAATCAAGTAGCAATATTCTACATACAGATCAAATCATAATATGAAAAGCAAAGCCAAATTGTTTTCCCAGAGCCATATAGGGTGTCATAATGTGTTGTGTCAAATTATTAATCTTATGACATAAGCATGTTACGCAACATTTCAATGTTGATCTTTGTGATTATTGAAAAAAGGTGCAGCTTTCTCTTTTAACAATAGCCGATCCTACATAATAACAATTATTACATTTAGGTTTGATTAAGATCAAGCTAGTTAATGTAGACTCATAACCACTTTGGGGTGTTAAAATTTTGAAAGTTTTATGAAGAAATTAAAAACTTCTTTGAAGAAACTTGAAAGTTCTATGCAGAAAATTGAATGTACTATGTAAAAAACTGAATGGAATTGAATGTACTTGGCAGAAAATTGAATGTTCTATGCTGTTACAATTACTTGGAATGCAGATTTCTTCGTCACAACTTTTCAGATCAGCAATTGTATATAGGACATAAGCTTAAGGATCATATGAAGACAGTCAAACACAAACATGAGACACTGAGATTTTTGGTCCAATGATTAGGGAAAAACCCCTCAAGGGGGAAAACCCAAATGATTCTTCTTCTATTAGATTTCTTCAATTGTTCAGCAGAGTAGCGAGAGAGAGAGAGAGAATGAATAAAGTCGTCAATGTCTAATCAACTTGCAGTTGAAGTGCACTTGCTCTTTGCTTGAAGATCTCCTCCTTCTCTTGATCAGATCATGTCCTTCACACTTGCTCCAGTTCTTCCCTTGCTCTTTCTCTTCATTAGCTCTCACACTTTTCTTACACACTCCCAACACTTGCTCTCCTTCTTCACAATAAACATGCTACTCTCAACTCTCGCTCTTGCTTAAATAGATGGGAAAGGATAGGAGTTACAACATAAATCCATGCCTTGAGCCAATAACAGGAGAATCAAATTCTATGAAGGAGGAGTTACGTGAGAAGTGTAACTCATCCCAAGAATAGAGAAAGAGGTACACTTGTCTTGAGGAGTTACAATTCGAATTAAGAAGAGAGAGAGAGTTACACTTAAACATGAGAGAATATTTGGTGAGTTACTAATCGAATTGAATGAGGGAGTTACAAGTACATTTAATGAGGAGGATTTACATTCTTTTCATACATTGAATTAGTGAGGGAGAGTTACATTCTCTTAAGTGTGGAGTTACTATTTTATTCCAAAAGAGAGGTTTGATTTGCCAAGTAAGATATTCTCAATTTAATTTACTTATTGCATTAGAGAATTTATTTTTTAATAATCCATTAAAGGTGAATGACTTTAGACTATTTTATAAATAATAGTATCATAACAATAATAATACAAGGATAAAAATATTAATTCTTGACTTGTATATACTATAATCATGATTGATTTGATTTTAAAGTGGATTCCATGTGTCCAGATCATCCTTTACCATTTACAAATGACTTTCTATTTTTGGAAAGTCACTTCCAAATTGAGATGTGACTTACTATTTTTGAAAACTCATAATAGAATTGTCAGGAATGAAATTTTATTATAGGTGGTTCAAACAAAACTGAAAGATATGATTTCTTCTGGGAGAAATTCATACCTGAGTTGCCAAATTTTAACATGGGAAAGTGCCCTGACCCCTTAAGTTGTGTATAACTATATGTACATTGTCTTTTGTAATATTCACTCAAATCTACTATTTTTATTCCTATCAAAATGATTAGTCCAAGGTATATGAACCAATATGATGCAATGATTCAAACCAGAACTTGAGTTGTGTATTTATACAAAACTCAAGTGAGATGAACTTTCAAGAAGTGGTTATCAACACACATACCAATGGCATATGCCTTAGGAGGGTGATTAGGTCGACCCAGTCAAATATATAACATACAATAAAGAGGGTGCTTATCCATACATAACAACATGTGATGACTACCATCATTCCAACACTTGTTGCTCCACCCACACAAATCTTAGTATGGGGGCATCAAGACAGATGATGAAGTATAAAAGGAGTGGGCATACCCAACTAAATAGAGAAACAACCATATGAGATAAGTCAACTCAAATACGATCGTATATGGGTATATGAAGACCCAACCATCTTCATTGAACTACTCAACTCTTGGGGAGATGCCACCACTAAATTGCTCATCATCTAGAAAACACAATATTGATATGACCATCTAATAGGGAAGCCCTAAAAAGAGGCATAAATACGAGGTGTAAAGCAATGTTATCAGAACCAAAGTAGTTTTGCAAAAAACCAACAGGTCCAACTAACTTGATAAGGTTTATAGTCCAAATCGTGTCCTCAGACACAAAATGGTCAGTTTCATATGGAATCAACCTTGTTTACTTGAACTAGTTGGTTTTATGTTGCATTGTAGGGCATGTGTGACCATGAAACCCCCAGTTTTATTTTATTTTTAATTAATTTGGTGTTTTCATCACCATACTCAAGCTATTGTAGTTTGGAGATTGACACACTAATATCATGGGGAATTGAAGGAAATTATGCATAATGGGCTTAGATTTAAATTATAAAACAATAAATACAAAAGAACAGAAAAACATTAGATTAAAAATAAAAAATAAAAACCCTCAACCCTGTATTAGTCCTCAAAAGTTTAAAAAAACCACAAAATATCATCCTTGTTTATGTATTTTGGTATAGGTATGGATTGCACTCAATGTTATTTGGTTATATGCACCCTTATGTGCTATATTCATGGAGAAACTTTGCATATTTGAGTCTAATGGATAGGATTAACATGGATCACAAATCTTGTTTTGATTTTTTGGATCCATTGGTTCAATCACCAAATTGGTTCTAATAACATGGTGTAATGCCAGCAATAGTTGAAAGAAGAGAGAGTTGCTTTGTGATGACCCAATGTTGGAGGAAGCGGAGATGAAGCGAGGACGATTTTTGGAAGCGAAGTGTCAAAAGTGTCATTTTCCAAAAATCTAGGATGTGAAGCATCTTGGAAGCCTCTATTATATATACATTTGTTTTATATTTGTTTGCATTTATATTAAATAAAACATCCAAAATACCAAATTAGTTGTAGAAGGTATGAAAACATGCATATTTGTACATAAATGAAAATAGAGATGGCATCCATTGTACATCAACGATTAATTATCCAAGCATCAACCATCGAGAATCTAGATTCCTCTCTTGTCTAGTCGTTGCCTCTATTATGATTCTCTAAGGATATTAGATAACATTGCTGAATTTTGATCAAACGGCCTAATCCAAGCATTATAATATGGTAGATAAAGCTTAACATGCATGATCAATGATTTTGACTTGAGTGAAGAGTACATTTTTTCTAAGGCCATGGCAATCGAGTTCAAAAATCAACACCACCATTGGGGTACATATAGAGCTTGGGTCTCTTTGATTAAATGCCAATCACATACCCTCATTCATGATATAATCTAATGAGATGCCACAACCCCATTGATCCTGAAATCCTAAAAATTGTTAAGTATGTTGAATTATGAATGGGATATGAAATTCTATTTTCTCCATATGAAATCTGATGAGGTTGCAACCACTCTCAAACATCCTAAGTCATTTCATGGTAATGTTAAAAATTTAAGTCAAAGGATCAAAATGAAAGATAAACAATAATGTCACTTTTACTTTAAGAATTTAGCATTATCATTAGGAAGTATCTCAGAAGTGTCTAGGGAGCAACATTGGGGCACCTTGGGAGTGTTGTGGAAGTGTAATTCCTCACATAAAATTATAAAAAATAAATTGAAAAAACATTAGAATTTCAGCCCCCTACGGAATCTTCCGCATACTTGGATCTGCTCGCAATCTGCGGCAAATCCTGTTGAAATTATAGTGTTGCAATGATTAGAATAGTTTTTCATGATTGATAACTACTTCTATTGATGCACATTGTTCCTTCTTTATACTTTAGTCAACAGGTAGTTATACATGAAAAAATTCAACCAATAATTCTTCAACAAGAGCAGTATACCAAAAGAACCAACAATGAGATACCAAATAAGGTATGCACAAAATAGAGAGAGAGATTCCACTAATGTCCAATAAAAAGGGTCTCCAAAAGGAGGCCAAAATATAGGCCTGTAATCACTGAGATACAAGGCCCAAAATCCCACAGTAATCTCCAACGTATTGTCCACAATATAGGCCCAAAAACTCTCGGTCAATTTTAGACATGTGTTAGAAAAGAGGAGCGAGCTTCTCTGCAATATTTCAGCTACTAAAGAAGTAATAGAACAAAAGTCGAGAAGACCCCAAATCATTGTATTAACAAGCCCTTAAAGGAGATCAAACTACAGTTGAAATGAACCGTTGTAAACCACTTCGCACATGTGGATATCATTTGTAATAGAATGTCGAATTAGATTGAGATTGCACATAGAAATTCTTGAGTTTGATGGTGGTCGTAATGAATGCTAATGACCTCTTATTAATAGGTATCATGTGAGGGCTCAATTAGCCCTAATGGGCCGACTTGATGACCTTCCTTAGAGTTGACTTGTAGGGATTATTTGAGCTGACTTGTAGGTGTCAAAAAATTATTTCTTCTCCATAAAAAATGTCGACTGAAGCTACAATATATTTCAACACTCCCTCTTAGCTAGGGAGGTAGCTTTTCATTCTCTCTCAAGATTCATCTTCCCGACCAATCCATAAGTCTCATGGCCCACAGCATGAGTGTTGATTTCTGAGTAGCTTGGGAGGTACTCCAAGCCCTAAGGTTCGGGGTTTGGAGGGCAAAGTGCTACAAGAGTCACTTGTTGGCTTGGAACCCAAAGTTGGGGTTTTGCACCCATCGTGATTTGGGCCAAAACCATGGGCACATTTCGACATGTGATGGATGAGGATGATAGCTCTCATTGAGACGAATCTGACACAACGAAAATCATCCAATTCCGAGTTGTAGAAATGGAGATATTAATTTTTGAAGTAAATGGTTGGGTTTGCATAAGAGGAATCTAGGTCGACTTAATGTTAATAAGGCATGTGACAGTTGTACAAGCCCTAATTGGACGTTTTGAGGAGCCCTTGTAATTCTATATATACAAGGTATTGTTAAGTCATTTGAATCATCCAACTTGTGCAACACAAGGGCAACGTAGAAGGAGAGAGAGGAGCTCGTTCAAGGAGAAGGGTCTCTATTTTTTGGGTCGGAGGTTAAGGCATCTTCAGCGAGGAAGGGAGGGACGTGAAGGTCACTCTCATGACTCTTTGGGGGTCCATATCAACCAACTGTAAGGCCGCATTAGAGGAGGCAATTTTTGAGTTGTTTGTGAGGGAGTTTGTGGCATGTTTTACCTCTGTTTGGGCAACGTAAGGTACAAAAAAAATTGCAGGTAGGTTGAGCCCTAAACAGTGGGATGTTGGATGTGTATAGAGGTTGGTTTTAGTCCTATGCTCCAACGTTGCAAAACAGTGAGTTGGAGAGACCATGCTGTAGTTACAGGAGACTTGTGAGGGTCTGTTGGAAGCCCTAACTAGGTTGCCACATCACAGTAGGTCGCTTCATTTTGGAACAACAGTCAAAAGGTGTGTTTGATTGAGTTTTGTCTTGTGTTGGATTCGTGTTTTGGATCAGAATTTGTAGAAGCCTGTGGGAGCCATTTGGAGGGCTTATCTCGGTGGATGAAATCCTATCCTAGGTGCAGATCTTGTAGTGGGTGTATTGGGCGTCATTGGTTTGTTGGAGGGCAACATGTTGATAGCCCAAAGTAGCCGTAGAGCAGTATACAAGAAGGACATTGGTTGTTGCGTGATTGGGTGAAGTTTGGAGCCTAATGTGTAGCACTTTGATAGACAAAAGTCACTGCTAGATTGGCAGATTGGAGCTTAGGTATTGGCCAACCTAGAGAGGAGATTGGATCAACCCGTGTTCATTGTAGAAAATGTGACTTGCAGCACTGATAGGAGGCAGCCCTCCTGGAGTCTCTATGAGTTGTCCTTTGAAGGACTAAGGGGCGACTAGAGAGCAGTACGAAAGCAAAGGACCGACAGGACAAGATATGATGTAGAAGTTGCAGCAAAGATTGTCATTGTATCTTGTATTCCATAGAATGTCGTATAATTTAGATTGGTTTAATATAACGAAGATTGGGTTGTACATTATTGTACAATATTTGTTAAAAATTGTGTATACTTGTGCATATGTGATTTACTGTGTTATATTTTCCCCTATGCAAAGTAGTTCTTTTTGAGATTCTTGATTTGGTAGCGTCAAAGATTCTAAGATTCTAACCTAAACCCAAGATCATGGAAATTCAACAACAAGGAAGAGAAAAAAATCCAAGCTTCACTCTCTTTCAAGCTCAACATAAGGAAAGATACATAGCATCCATCTCAAAGCATCTCCCAAACAACAATGTCTCTTGGCACACAGCCTACAGAAGGAATCATCATTACATCTCTCGAACAACAATGTCTCTCGGAACACAACCTACAGGAGGAATCATCAATACATCTCCCACACAACAATGTCTCTCGGCACACAACCTATAGGAGGAATCCTCAATACATCTCCCAGACAACAATGTCTCTCGACACACAACCTACAAGAAGAATCATCACTACATCTCCTAGACAACAATGTCTCTCAGCACACAACCTACAAGAGGAATCATCAATACATCTCCCAGACAACAATGTCTCTCGCCACACAGCCTACAAGAGGAATCGACAATACATCTCTCGGAAAACAATGTCTCTCGGCACACATCCTACAGGAGGAATCATCAATACATCTCACTGACAAAAATGTCTCTCGACGCACAGCCTACGGGAGGAATCATTAATACATCTCCTGCAAAACAATGTCTCTCGACACACAGCCTAAGGGAGGAATCCATCAATACATCTCTTGGACAACAATGACTCTTGGCACACAGCCTACAACAGATGATCTATACATGATGCTATGTAATCAGTGCTCCCTCTTCAAGGTGATTCTCATTCATTCCAGTTTCTTCACACAAATATCAGCAACCAATTCATCATCAAAGTAGCCATGCTAGATTTCAGTTCTTTATCAACATTCAGTTGTTCATTCAACTTCAACCAGGGGTTCTCTCGGAAGCAACATTATCAGTAGGAGACCATAACCAAATCTAGCAAATATTAGAGTCTTGCATCTTCTTCAAATCATTCATCCTGCAATCCATTTTGTCAAGGATATCACTAGATTCATGCCTAAAAAACAACGCCCTCTTGCACAAAAGTCCTTTGATCTTGTTTGCTCCCTCTAGGTATACAACCTATCACAATTCCTTTTGTCATATTGTTCTTATATCATTTCCAATTATTACCATACCTTGGCAGTCTCCATTATGTACCTGCAAACCTCACTAGGATGTTATGGAAGAACAAGAACAACCAAGCAAGCCAAGAGACTCATAACGAAATAATCAATAGAAACAATCAAGATATTACTTATCTTTTAAGAGTATGTCAACTACCTCTTGATCTTGGCCTTCTTAGAACAAGTCAATTTCATTACATCATCAAGAAGTCCATACTATTAAAGAGTTCATGTCATCAAGGAATCCACAACATCATTAAGGAGTTCTTATTATAAACAAAGTATTTTTGAAGTTAAGTCATTAGGAAGTTTATATCATCATCATCATCAAGAAGTCAACAAATCATCAAGTCCATATCTTCAACATCATCAAGTAGTCTTGTTCATATCACCAAAGAGTCCATACACGTAGTACATGTCATCTTATATTATCCTCATTAATATCATCTTGAAGGAGTCTAGTGCAATATATCCTCATCATTAATACCACCATTGAGTCCATGTCATCAACAAATTATCATCAACATCGTCAAGTAATTAGGGTTTTGAACAAATCAATTCTAGGATTTAGGTTCATTTTTCATCTCTAAACAATCAAAATATAAGATACTTATCTTTTGAGCTCATGAAAACTCCCTCTTGATCTTCAATCTTCTTGAGTCTAGTCATTAATTTTCTCTTTCCATCATGCTCATCATAATCTTGCTTCCTTCATAATGAATCTGCAATTTTCATTGACAAGTACAACCAAAGAAAATATACAAAAACAAGAGCATGATGTAAATTCTGACAATCTAGGGTTTTCATGATTTCTCAAAGGTGTGCTTTTAGGGTTTTGGGTACAAACCCTAGATATTCCATGACCTATTCTTATTTCTACAGTGATAGATTTACTTCTCCTACTTATTATTTCAATAAGTTATTTACAGACTTCTTTCAGTAAATTTTGAAATAAATACTACTACAACATTCATTTATTTATATGCAGAGAAAGGAACAGTAAGAAATATAAGCATAAGAAACAATCACATATACACACTTATTTTTGGACAATTGTCCCCGGAAAAACACAATGTGGGAAAACCGGTGTAGCAGATGAGGGTTTATATATTATTCTTCAGTAATGAATTCTTTACAAGGAATAGACTAGTAGATTTCTTTAGAAAACACCTGAGCTAAATTCTTCAGTTGCTTCTAGAGACCTTCCGATACCCGGAAGACCCATTGTGTCCCTTTGCATCACTTTGCAAGCTTCTCTGCGCAGTCCCTACACTGGACTGTGTCACTCTGCATGGGCTCTGCATGGGCACACTGTGCTGCCTTTTATCGCCCTCTACGTCCCTCTCTCCTTCTCTGTCACTGTTGACTCCCTCTACGTCTTCTACCACTGAAACTCTCCCTCTAAAATCGAATTCTATTCCTTCATAATCGACTTCCTTCGGGTCACTGAGTGTGCCCAGCTTGCTTTCCAAATTACCCTCAAGCCTTCTTTTATAATCTTCTCATTGACGAATCAACGGGCACGATTAAAGTTTGACTTGATCTTCGTTCTCTAGAAGATTCATACTCTATTTTATTAATACCCATTAATTATTTAATTTCCCTAAGTTTAGACTTAGGGTCTACATTAAAATTAATTATTCTAATAAAACATAAACCGAGTGGAATTTCCACAAACGGTTTCTGGGTTCTTTGGAATACTGATGTTCGAGCCTCGTTACAAATTTTGAGACTTGGAACACTTTTTGATGCTACAGAAATCCACATTCCCTCTTAGCGAGGAAAGTGTTCTAGCAAAATGCCTGCTGCATGTTGCCCTGTCTTGAAGCATCGTTTGTGTTGCTAATGCTTGGCTGCTGCCCCTCACTCGCTGCTCTGCTGCCCATGACACTGACACTGTCACTCCTCATCTGTACTGCAGCTCGCTCTAAATCTTGAACCTATCCATTCCTACAACTGAAATGGATTCTTGATCATTCCCATATTTTCTCTGAAATAGACAAACTTGGTCTTTCCCAGAGCATTCGTGAGGATATATGCCACTTGTTCTCCTGTATGAGTGTACTCCAATTGTACAGCTCCCCTTTGGACACAGTCTCTGATGAAATGACACATTTTTTTAATGTGCTTCGACCGATCATGAAACACATGATTCTTAGAGAGCATGACGCAACTCTGATTATCACATAGAATGTTGGTCGCCTCCATCTTCTCCTTGAGTAAGTTCACAAGCATTTTTCGAAGCCATATGGCCTCACACGAAGACGTGCTTGATGCCATATATTCAGCCTCTGTGGAGCTCAGGGCCATGGATTTTTGTTTCCTGCTACACTAGGAGGTCATCCCCGATCCAACAATGAAACAATACCCACTGGTACTTTTCCGATCTACTGGGCTCCCAAACCAATCTGCGTCAGTGAACCCACTCAACCTGATGTCAATGCCTCTGGTGTATTTCAGTCCAAGGTCGATTGTTCCTCGAAAATATCTGAGAACATGTTTGGCTGCTGCCCAATGAGCCCTCCTAGGTTCCACCATGAACTCACTAAGAGTATTAACAACATAACAGATGTCTTGTCTTGTGTTTACCCGATACATTAGAGAACCTATGATCTTCCTATACAATGTAGGAT